>CM076575.1:910185937-910413917 GCA_034641835.2 Pinus albicaulis
CTGCCTACAGTATGTCTCATAAAAGAACAATCAAAGGACCAAAAGAAAGAAGACTCTTCAAAATGACATAAAGAATTTCACAAAGAAACAAAAATAAATTCTAAAAGTGTTGCACATTCAAATGCCACTACTCTTAGTTTACTTTATGCAAATAAAATTGTGTGCAGCTTGTCCAAATTTCCACAATTCATGATGATCATATATTCTAATCTTGATCATTCATACTCTTAAATTTCATGTTATGATAGTTAGTGAATAAAGATCTGACCAAACCATTTAATCTTGGCAGATCAGTAGTTAGGTAGAGAATAAAATGGGCTCATAAGTTTAATCTGAGCCATTGGAAGATATAAGGTTAGAAATAAGTTAGTTTTCTTATCAAAAGAAAATAAAAGGGTCAACAAGCTCAAATGCACCCAATAAAGGAAATAAAAATGTTATAATAAATAAAGGATAGGTAGGATACTTTTCAAGAGTTATGGAAAGCATCATTTGGTTTATCTCTTATCACTAATATCCCTCTTTCCTCCCTTGGAAAACAG
This sequence comes from Pinus albicaulis, assembly GCA_034641835.2. Classification (NCBI taxonomy): domain Eukaryota; kingdom Viridiplantae; phylum Streptophyta; class Pinopsida; order Pinales; family Pinaceae; genus Pinus; species Pinus albicaulis. The sequence goes on from CM076575.1 coordinate 910,186,480, forward strand.
TTCCCCTTGAAAAATCCCTTTCCCTTTGACAAAATCCCATTCCCATTATTCTAACCCTTGTTCCCCTCCTAAAATCCCTTCCCCTTACTAGTTTCCCTTTCCCGTTCCTAAAATCCCCTTTCCCTTGTTAAAAACCTCCCTTACGCTAAAAATAAACTTTGTGTTTTCAATAAAACAACAAAACCCACTTATCCAAAGTTTTAAAGCGCAAAATGAAATATTAAGTGGACCCCCCCCCATTTTATAGCCCCTCCACCTAATATATTTTCTCGACACCCTTTATTTCATTTTAACCTAGCGCTTAATATATATCGGGCTTCATTTCATTTAACCCCTCCCAGATATCATTTTAAACCTCCACTTAATATATTTCATAAACCCCTCCCGATATCATTTCAACCTCTTCGCATATTCATCCCCGACCCACTTTATATTTACCCCTCTGCATAAATAATTTCCCAGCCCCATCTCTTTGAAAACCTGCAACACCTGTCAACCATCTGATTGGCGCTACCCAGATCTAACGACCCTCAATCAATTTCGCACTCCCCAACATTCAAATATTTAAAGCCGGGAGGGGGGCCGGGGGGGCGGGTGCAATAACATATTGGCAACCATACTGGGGAACGAGCTATTTTGTTTTTATCAGTAAAAAGTACATCAAATTTTGGATCTGATCACTGATGATGGATAATGACCATTGTTGCACAAAGACTTGTCACCATCCCTACACTGAGGGCTCATTCCGTGACCTATGAGCAATGACATGACTTGAAACCATTTTCATGACATCCCTCTGAACATGAGCTTTCATTTCCCTGAAGACAAATCCTTGTGAAAAACCCTAAAAACACCCCTTTTTGCATTGGCGTGAGAAGCCAGTTCAGTACTCGCGCCAATGGGGGAAATCATTCAAATAGGGCGCGCCAATTGGCGCTCTGTCTCAGAGTCGCACTCGCACCAGCCATTTTAAGGAGTGTTTTTCAAAAATAAATGGCGGAAGTTTCATCCTAACCAATCCATAAACTGGTATCTAATTTGAGTTGGGAGGTTTGGCTCCGGATCTCCATGTAGAGGAAGTGGTTTGCCACCTCTCATGGAAGATTCCTTGAGGATAGGGCCAATACCATGATTATAGGGATCCCAACTCCCCTTCCTCCATCTATAAAAGCTTGCTCATCTCCTTTGCAAGCTAATCTCCAAGAGCCTTCATAGCCTAAAGAATGCTGCAAGAGCTTTGATAGTCCTCATAGTGCCAAATCCATAGCAAGGAGATTGACGATCGAAGAGAGAGGCTTGTCCCTATTCCCGACAAGCTTTACCGAGACGTATTCCGCTGACGACCCGTCGAAGGAGGATATCAGCGTCAGAGCCAGGTTGTATCATCCTTTGTTTCATTAATATAAGCGACTACGATTATAGTTCCACTCATATTGTTCATGCTTGTTTATGAGTTGTGTCCTCTAACTTACACACCAGCACCAGGCGTGGCTCACGCCTGTGGTCGTCGTGTTTCTCGTACGCAAGGTGTGTGTTCGATCATGTCAAGTGGTGGCGTCAAGCGGTGGAATTGTGACCTGTCGAAGCAAGGGATCGAGAGCACTATCCTCTCCGCAACGACAACAGCGTTGGACTTGAGGTAGGCCTTCTATCGCGCTTTGATTTTTGCAATTAGGAGCTTGCATTGTAGCGTTTTTTATTGTTGCTAGACCTGATCTGGGCTAGTAGGGATCGCCTCTGTCCATAGAAGGGATTTACCTCCCCTCAACAACCATACACAAAGAAAGCTGCAATTATTCACTTGGCGACTCCATGATTCAAAGAATCCAACTTTTACAGCATTTATGGAAACCTCACTACATGTTGACCATATTTATTGCTGAACAAAATGACAGTGTTTGTGGAAAACCTTTATTCTTTTGAAGTTTCAAATGAAATCAAGAATCAATTGGCAGAGTTTCAGCTTGATGAAAGTTTTCTAATAATTGTGTTTCATATTTTCAAATCAAGGAATTTTTTTCCTGAAGCTAAAGCTTGCTTTCTTGAGTTAGTTGTTGAAAAGTTCGAGAATGCTATTGAAATTTTAAATACTCAAATTCAGTCATACAATTTCTGAGATCCTCAAGAATTCTTGGAAAATATTCCTTCCCCTAAGCAAGAGGAAATTGTACTACCTCTTGACTTACATAGTGAGGATGATTGTGCTTTCAAGTACCAAACTAAAGATGAGGGTTCAAAGTTTAAACTTGAAGATTCAACTGATCAACTAGTCATTAAAGGCCTAGAAGCAAATATCATACATTATGCTTTTATTGATCCTATAACAGAGTATATGGATGTTCTTCTTAACTCAAATTCTCAAGCATTTACTCTTTAGAAGGGTCAGATACATCAATAATTTCCATTTCATACTATAACTTTGGTTATGAGGACACATAATCAAGTTATACTACTGATTTTTCTTACAGACAGTCAAGTTGTCCATTTGTTTCTGCAGCTACTTGACTGACTTCATTGGAATTTTTGTATTACCTGACTCAACATAAGTTTTAGCAGTATAGGATAGGTAGCAGTGTGTTAATAAAACTTAGTACTTTGAGCATTTTTTCAAGCATTCCTTTGAGTTTCAGTTCAGTTTGCATTTCAGTTTTCAGTTGAGTGTGTTTTAGATTTCAGTGTGCAGAAAGGTTTGATTTCAGTTTGAGATTTTCATCACAAAGGTTTTATAACAAAACAAGTTTCAGATTTGGAAGTCAAGTCAAATTTCCAAGGCCATTGATTAGAACTTTCTTGACATCTCACAAGGAGATGTAATACCCAAGTGGAGCCACTGTTAGGGTCCTATAATAATAGGGATCATAATTTTGAATTGACTATGTTAAGTCTTGTAATATTGTACATATCTTTGCTTTCTGTAAATGTTTTCCCATATTACAAAATGAAAAGAGGGTATGTCCTAAAAGAATAATCAAAGGACCAAAAGAAAAGAAGATCAAAAAATGATATAAAGTATGAACCCCACAAAAAGAAACAAAAAATAAATTCTGAAAGTGTTGCACGTTCAAATGCCACTACTCTTAGTTTACTTTATGAAAATAAAATTGTGTGAAGCTTGTCCAAAATGCCACAATTCATGATGATCAAACAATCTAATCTTGGTCATTCATGCCTTTAAATTTCATGTTATGATAGTTAGTGAATAAATATCTGACCAACCATTTAATCTTGCCAGATCAGTAGTAAGGTAGAGAATAAAAATGAGCTCATAAGTTTAATCTGAGCCATTAGAAGATATAATGTTAGAAATAAAGTTAGTTTTCTTATCAAAATAAAATAAAAGGGTCAGCAAGCTCAAATGCACCCAATAAATGAAATAAAAATGTTGGGATAAATAAATGGTAGGTAGGATACTTTCAAAAGTTATGGAAAGCATCATTTGGTTTATCTCTTATCACTAATATCCCTCTTTCCTCTCTTGGAAACCAATTCCCCTGGCAAAATCCCTTTCCCTTTGATAAAATCCCTTTCCCATTATTCTAACCCTTGTTCCCCTCCTAAAATCCCTTCCCCTTACTAGTTTCCCTTTCCCCTTCCTAAAATCCCCTTTCCCTTGTTAAAAACCTCCCTTACGCTTAAACTTTGTGTTTTCAATAAAACAACAAAACCCACTTATCCAAAGTTTTAAAGCGCAAAATGAAATATTAAGTGGACCCCCCCATTTAATTAGCCCCTCCACCTAATATTTTTTCTCGACCCCCTTTATTTCATTTTAACCTAACACTTAATATATATCGGGCCCCATTTCATTTAACCCCTCCCCGATATCATTTTAAACCTCCACTTAATATATTTCATAAACCCCTCTCGATATCATTTCAACCCCTTCGCATATTCATCCCCGACCCACTTTATATTTACCTCTCCGCATAAATAATTTCTCGGCCCCATCTCTTTGAAAACCTGCAACACCCGTCAATCGTCTGATTGGCGCTACCCAGATCTAACAACCCTCAATCAATTTCGCACTCCCCAACATTCAAATTTTTAAAGCGAGGGGGGGGGGGTGCGATAACATATTGACAACCATATTGGGGAATGAACTATTTTATTTTCCTCAGTAAAAAGTACATCAAAGTTCAGATCTGATCACTGATGGTGGACAATGACCATATACAAAGAAAGCTGCAATTATTCACTTGGTGACTCCATGATTCAAAGAACCCAACTTTTAGAGCATTTATGGAAACCTCACTACATGTTGACTAGATTTTTTTACGAACAAAGAAGTCTGGGGGTTTTTGGCAAACCTTTATTCTTATGAAGTTTAAATGAAAATAAGGAATCGGTTAGTAGAGTTTCAGTTTGATGAAAGTTTTTAATATGTTTCGTATTTTGAAATCAAAATTTTTCTAGCAGAGCTAAAGCTTTACAACTCTAGTTAGTTGTTGAAAAGTTGAGAATGTATTGAAATTTTAAATACTCAAGAATTAGTCACATACAGATTTTTGAGATCTCAAGAATTCTTGGAAAATATTCCTTCCTAAGCAGAGGAAATTGTGCTACTCTTGACTTACATAGAGAGTGTTTGGTCTCAATCTAGTCTCCTAAATTGAGTTCATTTAATTGTCAACCAGGGTTGGTAAACTGCTGAAGTGAAGTGTACTGTATGTACCTAGGTGTTTGTTTCTTAATGTGTTGTGTGTAGTGTTTTATGATGTTTTTGGTCTTTTGTGATGATTTATGATGTTTTTGATCTTTTGGTGGTTTTATGTTCACAAGGAAAATGACTAGAAAGCTAATGGAAGGAAGCTAATGATTAAAAACAGAGTGAAACCTAATTGGTTGATGTCAAATGGTAAATGCAAATGCAATATTAAAAACAGAATCAAATCTAAACTATGACTAAGCAGAAATAAAGCTTGATAATGACTTCTAAGGAAATGATTCAAAACATAAACTCAACTTGAGAAATGATCAACTAAATATGCAAATCCTCCTAACTAAACAGTTTGAACAACTAACTTATAATGATGCAACATTTCATCTTTGATTAGAGATTTGTTGAAGCAAATTTGGAATAAAACATTTATACCATCATAAGATCTTCTACTCTAAAGCTAGTTCCTAACTCTATTCTGCAACTTAGTTTAATGACACTACACTTCACTCAAAGGTTATGGATTTTTGAAATAGTCTTTTGAGGAAATGTTTGTTTGTGAGATGATAAGGAAGTTGTAGAAGTACTTCAGGCCTTAAAATGATATTGTCTTCTGTTCATGTGGTTATGAAGCAATTATAGATTTTAGAACAAGAAGAGGTTTGTAAATAATGAAGGTTGTTTTGTTAATCTTAACAACTGAAGTAATCTAATGTGCAGTGAATGACAACTGAATGTGGAGTGCAAATGCAATGAATTAAGCTAAAACTGAACTTAAGATGTCACTAGTCTAAAACAGAGCTGAACTACAAGTCATTATCAAACTCAAAATAGAACAACTGAGCATGATTTAAGTGCAATTAAACTCTGGAGTATCCTAACTATGCTATCATGCATTATTCTATGGAATTATACAGTCTGTTTGTCCATCATGATTGGTATTTTGGAAGAGTTCCTTCTTTTGGAAGAGTTTTTAGAACAATCCTGACTGTGTAATTGAGTGCAAATGTAAACATAAAGACTGAAAGCAATGAAAAACTAAGATATCATAGCCATTTCCTACCCATCATTATGATATTTTGGACAAGCGTTTAAGAGCAAGAACAACTATGGTACTTAGTGAAAACACACAACTAAAACGTTCAAGATCACAATCATGCTTAAGACAGTATAAGGATTTTTTGGAAGAGTGCTTTATAAGAGCATTTGATGGTGAATAAAAGAGGTTTACAATTAAATCCCTACAATACTATAGCCATTTCCCATTCATCATTATAATCTTTTGAAGAGCTTCTTCTTTTGGAAGAGTTTTTAGAATTATATAACTACGTAAAGAGTTAAATGAAAACAACTTACTTAATTCAATCAAATCCAATACTGTAGCCAATTCCCATTCATCATTATAATCTTTTGGAAGAGCTTCTTCTTTTGGAAGAATTTTTAGAATGAGTATAACTACAGTAGCTAATGAAAGCAACTACGAACTCAACTTCAAAAACGTAAAGGCGGCTAGAATACTTATCTAAATTATGCAAATAAATCCGTGCAAGAGGCAGGGGCCCTCTACCACCTGACGGAATCTAACTCCAAATCAAATCAACGCTTTCAAAACAACACTGTCTGCTTCATTAAAAGAGAAATAACTTGAACAGAGAAATCTGCGTCTTCAGAAATGTAGCACAGAATCTAAGCAAAATCTAGAACAAAAATCTAGCCTAGCTCTCGGTTTCCCAAGTGTTTATATAACAAATGTACATAACAAGACTTGCAACAATTCCAGGATCATTGTCTTTCCTTATCGAAATCACATTAGGACTCTTGAAGTGGCTGCGTAAAAAGGAAAAGGACATCTCGACTAAGACAGTCCTATTAGAAGTCTGCCTTCTTAAATGTGTTCCCACGTACCAAAACCATATCCAGAATCCGTTTCTTCCTTCATGGTGAGCAACGAACAATGTATACATGACGTGGAATATACCCATATGTGGTTTTTCTTGAGAGGCCACCCAACATATCCAAACGAAGACAAATGCTAGAATCGCCATAGCTACTTTAATGTCCGCGTTCCATTCAATTAGTTTCTCGGTCAAAATGCATTACAATGACAAAAAATCATAAAACTTAGCAAGTCAGTCATGTTAATCATTCTAAAAGTAATTTTAACTAAATTCATTGATCAATTGGGTCTAGGATAGCAATGGAAAAAGGAAAATGAGGTAAAGTAAGATGAAAGAAAGCACAATTTTGAGGCTCAACATACCCCCACTACTGTCTCCTTGCATGTCCTCATGCAAATTATCCTATGAACTCAGAGGCTTCTGTAAGAACATCTAATCCTCTCCTTCTCCTTTGTCTGGAAGCTAAAGATCTTCTGGGTTTTCTGATAACAAGTTTGAACCTTAGGTTGGTAAGTGCCCTGATTAGCTTCTTGTTCCTTTTCTTCAACTTTTCATTAGTCTTTTCCACTTTGTCTATATGTAGAGATAAGGTTGAGTTCATATCAGTTTTGAGCTTGACTTGTTCCTTGAGAATTTCATTCTCATTTTTGATGTGTCTATTAAGTATTTCCAACTCATACCTATCCCTTCTTAATACATCTATTTCAGACAGTGGAGGACTAGGGGTTCTCTCCTTACTTTCTGAAGCTCTCCTTTCTAAAGTTTCCACATAGTCATAAATTTCTTGTTGAGCAGGGTCAATTTCAGGGGTTCCTTCATTAAAATCCTCTTCAACATCTTCTTCAATGGATGTTTCCTCATCTTCTATATTAATTACCCCTGTTTGTTTGATTTGAGTTTTCCTTAGTTTCCCCTTTAGTCTGTGGCTTCTTCTTGGCTGAGAAGATCCCTCTCCTTTCTCCATGGCAGATTTCCTGATTACCTTTTCTTTCTTAAGCTGTCTCTTGATTTGAGTCAACTTCTCTGAGATGATTTCCTCACTACTTTCTTGGACTGTTTTGTCAATTTCAACTTTTGAGGCTCTCCATTTTCTACTTCTCCTTGTAGGCTGTGGTTCAGGTGTGGGTTCTTTTGGCTCTTCAAAATGATTTCTTATCAAGAAATTTTCCCAAGTATCATTTGTTTTGGCTAAATGGTGTTCAATCAAAATTTTAACCAAGCCATGATGATATAGAGTTGTCTCTAAAAATAGAACCCTTCTTTGAACACAGGAAGCCATCTTTTTCAAACTTTGAAGCAAGAAATAAGGTAGGTTTAAGTCTTCCCCCAGAAAATGCATTATCAGTCTAATGTGGTAGACATAAAATGTGCCATATCTACCCTCACATGTAATAAATTTTTGCAGAAGAAGTAGTATGTTTCTCCATTTATTTTTCAATGCAGAACTTGGAATTCCCTTCTTAAATACAGTGACATCCATACCTGGTGATTTTAGAATTTGCTTCCAGGATTCATTGTGGAATTCTCTGTTTTTGAACCATCTCTCTCCATTTCTAAGCAACCCTGTAGCTTCTGCAATGAAAACTTCAGTGACAGTGAATTTGACATCTCCCACTTCAACTTCAGCTCCTTGAAAAGATCTTGCAAATGTTTTAGTGACTTCTTTGTGGAAGCCATTAAATTTATCCAAAAATTGAAGCCATCCTATCTGTTGCAACATTTCTTTACATTGAGGGTAGCCTTCTAGGTATTTTGAACCCACTGGTTCAGTTCTTACAATGAAACCCATAATTGCTTCTTCAATGTTCAGATTAACACTCTTCTACCCACATAAATAATAACTTTCACCTTAAAATTGAAATGGCTTCAAGTTCTTAATGACAATGGCTTCAAACTTCGGAATGACATACCTCTGGTTAACAGTGACAACAGCTTCAAATTTTGGACTGATATGCCTCTAGTTGACAGTGAAAATGGCTTCAAATTTCAGACTGATATGCCTCTGGTTGATAGTGACAACAGCTTCAATCTTCGAGCTGATATGCCTCTGTTTGACAATGAAACTTTGGACTGATATGCCTCTGGTTGACAGTGACAAATGGCTTCAAATTTCCCACACTACTATACCTCTGTCTCTCAGTGGCAAATAGCTTCAAATTCCCATACTGCTATATCTCTGTCTCTTGGTAACAAATGGCTTCAAATTCTTCATCATATACTGCTACATAAGTGATAATGCCTAGTCTTCAGCTTCACTTGGGATAGTGCTTTGATATTCAAACTGATATACCCTTTTTCTCTGCTCTCGGTGATAAGAATATTTCTGTTTGCGGAATGAAGTGTCGGCTACAGAATGGAGTGATGGAAGTAGTCACGGAATGGGGTAATGGAGTGAGGTGGAGGAAACGAATTAATGATTGAAAAGACGGCGGAGATTTTTACAACGGAAAAGAGAATCATCATTGAATGATTTGGTTGGGTTACGTGAAGAATTCAAACACTTCGACCATTTGAACTGCTTAAATGATGTCGGGCATGGAATTTGAAATGAGAGATTTTAATCCAAAGTTTGTGGAGGTTTTATTGGTCATGATCAATAAAAATAATTAAAACAACCTTTTCGAACAATCCATAACTAAAACTATGCTAAACTTTATGAAATGCCATTATAATTTAAACTTGTTACCTCTGCCTTTCATTTGATTTTTGTAGTCTTTGTCTTCTTTGTTCTCCTTTGGAAGAGTCTTCATAATTCTTCTTGATGCTTCTTATTCATGGATACACTGGATCATTTTGTTGCAATTCTAATGTCTGCTGACTAATGCCTTCAGGATTTGTAGCTGCGGAATGTCTGGCTAGCTGCGGAAAGGCTGATCAGCTGCAGAATGTCTGTTAAGCTGCAGAATGTACCTGTAGAGCATTTTGATCATGGAATGGAGTGGTTTGGGAATATAAGTGAAATGTTACATGGTATGAATGAAGATGGATGATGAGACATGATATGTATGAAGTGGATGATGAAATGGAATGGATTCAGTTTATGAAATGGAGTGAAAGAACATAAGAACTGCCCTGCAATCCATGACATGTTTTATTCATTTACAACAAGACATCAAACTTTAAATTTTGACATGAAAATGAAATGGATGGAGTATGGAATGAGATGAATGAAACATGGAATGAAGTAGAATATGAATGAATGAATGAAATGGAGTATGGATGGATAAGTGAATGGAGTGAAATGAGATGGATCATAAGCACTATGGATCTGAACTTATGATTTTGTAACAGCTGCTTGTAAAAACAAAATGGAAAAGTTAGAGTGTCAGAGAGACTCTGATTTTCACCCTATCTTTTCTGTATAAACATGCCAATCAATGATTGGTTTTCATGTTTATACCTTTATTTTATTTTATTTTTATTTTTATTTTTATTTTTTTCAAAGAGAAATGCTTCAGAAAAGTTAATCAAGTTGATGAAGAAGAGAGATTCTTCTTCATTAACTTCACATCACTGCTTTCTTGGAACTTCTTGACAAATTCTTCTCTTGAGAGTGGTTTGTGATATAGCTTCAATCTATGACCATTCACAAGAAAAGTGACGTCTTCTTCATCTATAGTTCTAATTTTTACTGCCCCATTATCAAAAATTCAAACAATTTCATATGGCCCAAGCCAATGTGTCTGAAATTTCCCTTGAAAATCCTTGAATTTTGAATCAAACAAGAGAGCCCAGTCACCCTCTTTGAATTTCTTCTCTTTGATGTACTTGTCATGCCATCTATCCCTTTGTTGTTGGACTAGACTTGTTTTCTGAACTGCATCTTGTCTGATCTCATCCAATTCATTAATTTGCTCCAGCCTATGCTTTTGTGCCTCAGTTAAATCAAGTCCTAGCTGAACTGCCATTTTGAAGGTTTGAATTTGGAACTCTATGGGAAACAAAACTTGCTTTCCATAAACAAGCTCATAAGGAGTATGGCCTGTTGTGTTTCTCCATGTAGTTCTATAGGCCCACAAGGCTTCAGGAAGCTTATCTACCCAATCTCTTCTATGTAAATGAACAGTCTTTGTTAGGATTCCTTCAATGATCTTATTAGTAGATTCCACTTGACCATTTGCTTGTGGATGATAAGGAGTAGCTCCACTAGCCTTGATGTAAATTGAGCTCCTTGATCTGTAACAATTTCTCTTGGAACACAAAAACGAGTAAAAATATCCTCAAAAAGAAAAGTAACTACAGATGCTTCATTAGCAACAAGTAATGGCTTGGCTTCTACCCATTTAGTAATATAATCAGTGCAAACTAATATATACCTCTTCTGTCTTGATGGAGGACTAATAGGTCCTACAAAATCCAAAGCCCATTTTTCAAAAGGTTCAATATGTACCTGAGGTTGTAATGGCATCTCACCCGAAGGAGAAGGTTTCCCTACCCTTTGGTAACTGTCACACCTTTTGACATATTCTTAAGCATCTTTAAACAAGGATGGCCAATAATATCCTAAATTAAGGATCTTATATGCTGTCCTCTTATCAGCAAAGTGTCCACCACAAGGTTCATCATGACATGCTTTGAGAATCTCAGGCATCTCATCTTCACGAACACACCTTCTAATGATCAAATCTGGACCTGTCTTGTACAACTCATTAGCAACCCATGAATATTTTGCACTATCATAAATGATTTTTCTTTTATCTCTTGCATTCATTATTGAAGGAAATTTTCCTAAAACTAAATAATTAGCAATGTCAGCAAACCAAGGAGTTTGGGTAGAAATTGCAAAAAGATATTCATCAGGAAATTGATCTTCAACTGGAGTGTCATCTTTGATATTTTGGAGTCTAGATAGGAAATCAGCTACTGTGTTTTGTTTTCCAGGCCTATCTAGAATGGTAATGTTGAATTCTTGTAAGAGCAATAACCATCTTATGATTCTGCCATTAGTAATTGATTTGTTCATTAAGCATCTAATTGCAGAATGATCAGTGTGAACAAAAGTTTCATAGCCTGTTATATAGTGTCTGAATTTGTTTATGGCATGAACAACAGCTAAAAACTCTTTTTCAGTTACAGTATAGTTTAACTCTGCAGGAGTCAAATTTTTACTGGTATAATAGATGGCATAGGGAATCAAATATTTTTGTCCCAATACTGCTCCTAGAGCTGTATCGGAAGCATCTATTGAGATATGAAAAGGTAACTTCCAGTTAGGTCCCCTTAATATAGGTGCTTCAGAAATTTTGGTTTTCAGGGTTTCAAAAGCTAACTGGAAATCAGAAGTCCATTTGAATTCACAATCTTTGGTAAGTAATTTGAAGAGTGGAGATGCTATCTTGGTGAAGTTTTCTATAAATCTCCGATAATATCCTGTAAATCCTAGAAAACTTCTAACATCTCTTTGACAACTTGGAATAGATAAGTTAGAGATGAATTCAACTTTTGACTGATCAACTTTAATCCCATCCCCTGAAATGTGATGCCCTAAAACAATACCTTCAGTAAACATCATAAAACATTTTTCATGACTAAGTGAAAGATTTGCTTCCTAACATCTCTTTAAAACTTTTTCCAAGTTTTCTAAAGCTTATTCAAAAGTGTTTCCATAAACTGTGAAATCATCTATGTACACCTCTACACAATCATGTATTAGATCTGAAAAAATTCCTAATACTGCCCTTTGGAATGTTGCAGGTGCATTACATAATCCAAATGGCAATACTCGGTAAGCATAGGTACCCCAAGGACAGGTAAATGTGGTTTTGTCTTGATCTTCAAGTGCTACTTGGATTTGGTTGTAACCACTAAACCCATCTAAGAATGAGAAGTACTTTTTGCCAGCTAATGTATCTAACACTTGATCTATGAAAGGTAAGGGAAACTTTAAGAGTAGCTTTGTTTAGTTCTCGATAGTCAACACATACCCTCCATTTTCCATTTTTCTTTGGCACAATTACCAAAGGAGAAACCCACTGACTATCTGAAATAGGATAGATGAAATTGACATTTAACAATTTTTGCAATTCTTCTTTAACAATTTCCCTAAGATTTGGATTCATCCGTCTTTGAGGTTGTCTGATTGGTTTGCAATTTTCCTCTATATAGATGTGATGAGTGCAAGTATTGGGGCTTATCCCTTTCATGTTAGTGTATTCCCATGCATATGCAGAAGAGTGTCTCTGTAATACTTTGACTAACTTTTCTTGTTGAGATTTTTCTAGGTTCTTATTTATGTTCAAAGTTTTGCCTGGAAAGATCTCACTTGTAGAGCTGCCAAATTTATCCATAGAATGAAGAGACATCTGCCTTGATGACAAAAACTCAATATTGGATCCCTCTTGAAATGATTCATGTTTGTGTTCTCGAGAGGATTCAAAGTTTTCTAGAGTATTCAGAATTTGATTATCTTCACTAATTTCTGAAATTGTGAAGAGTGGTTGTAAATCTTCTTCATCCTCTATCCATTGAGTGTCATCTAGATCTGTAATTGTCCTAGCTGGAGGATATAAAGTGAACTTCTTAGTTGAACTACCATCAGAGATATACATATCACCAGATCTACAACTAATAAAGGCATCAGCTGTAGCCAACCAAGGTCTTCCTAATATAACAGGATGGCCTCCTAGATTATTCTTAGGAGTTAGGATCATGAAATCCACAGGGTACTCCCAAGAATCTAGGGACACTGGAATGTCTTCTATTACTCCATCTGGTTTGATCACAGATCTATCTGCTAATTGTAATAGTGTGGGTGTAAAGAGAAGATTAGGAAGTTTCAGTTTGTCCATGATTTGTCTACTCATGATATTTATTGCTGCTCCTAAATCAATGAGTGTGTTTTGAATTTCAATTCCATTGATGTGAATTTTGACAATTGGATTTCCTGGGTCAAGATACTTTGGAATAGCAATCTTGCCCATCATAATGTCTGCTATTTTTCCTGCCAGTTGAATTTTCTTTGTTTCTCTTATTCTTTTTCTTGTTTTCTTCATACTCAACTCCTTTATTGTTTTGGCTAAAATTGGAATTTCCTTCATGGCTTGTAATAATGGAATTTTAATGCAAACATTTCTCAGCTCATCTAGGAAATCATAATTAGGCACCATAATTTGTTTTTCTACACCTCTATCAATTTGTAATCTTTCCGGAAAGGGAGGTATAGAAGTAGATGTGGATGGATGCTCTAATACAGGAGTTGAACTTATTGGATCTTTTTGCTTTGATTTTTCAGTGTTTGGGTCTTGAAAAGATGTGTCTCCCTCAAGACTTTTATTCACCCGTAGAGAGTCTTCCTCAGAGTTATCTTGTTCTTGTATAATCACAGAAGGTTTCCTCTTTTCAAGTATTCTTCCAGACCTAAGTTGAACATCACTAAGGTCTAGAGGAGTAATTAAATAAGTTGGAAACTGTTGGCCTTCTATCATGTATGTGTTCTGAGGATTTTTATTATTTGGGTTTGGTATGGGTTGGGCAGGCAATTGATTTGATTTTTGAGGGAATGGTAATGGGAGTGGTTGATTTTGATGTGGTTGGTTCTGATGATGTTGTTGAAGATTTTGAGGAAAATTTTGTTGAGGATTTTGAGGATAAAAATGTGGATATGGTGGATAGGATGGTGGATACTGATAGTATGGGGAGTATCTTCCATAGGGACTTTGTGATCCTTGTGCCCAAGCTGGAGATTGATTTTGAAATTGAGGCCAAGGTTGCTGCCGAGAATTCCAAGGTGGAGGTTTATTATACATTTGATCATGGAATCCTTGTGTTTGAGGTCCCTGCCAAGGCCTTCTAGATACAAAATTGATAGACTCTGTGGAATCTGTAGGAGTTTCCTCCTGAAAGACAACTTTGAGACCAGGAAGAGAAGGAAAATTCTTGGTCTCATGTTTTTCAGAACAAATGACACAGGTCTCTACAACTTTTACATCCAAAGGACACTCTCTCAAGGCATGTTTCTTTCTACATTTGGGACAAAAGATTGCCAAGGCATCAGATTCAATTTTTTGCTTGTTTTGTATCTTAAGGGTGTCTATTTGTTAACTAAGACTCCCTAAGATGTCAGATTTAAAATCATCAAGCATATGTCCTATTTCTGATCTACTTACTGTCCCAGAAGCAGACTTACTTGCCCTTGCAAGAGCAGGATCTCTTGGACCTTTTACAGTTTTAGATTTCCCTCTTGAAAGGTTGATACATAACTCAAATATTTCGGGTAATGTGAGCTGTGATATATCCCCTTTTCCCATCATGTTAAGGATATCCAACCATTCATCCCTAATTGTTTTCAACAAAAGAGCTTTTAAGGTGTCTTGATCTAGGTTTTCCATTTTTGCTCTTTTGATGTTGTAATTAAATCTCTCCAACAAATCTTCCAAATTTTCATCTTCTTTTTGTAACATCTTAAAAACTTCTTCCTTATGATTAAACGACATACAATAATCCAAATACCTCTCTAGAAATGCTTGTTTCATGTCTTCCCATGTTCTAATAGAACTGCTGATCAGGCTCATAAACCACTTCAATGCTGCTCCTTTCAAGGTTGAAGGGAATAATTTCAGTTTTTGAGCATCTTGTAAGTAGTCATAAGTTCTACACAGAACTTCAAATTCAAATAAGAAGGTTTCAGGATCTTCAGTTTTAAGTCCATAGAAGTTTGGAAGGACAGAGGGTGAAATATTTTTCATGGTTGTATTGGTTTCTTCATTAATTATAGGAAACCCAAAAGAGCTTCCTATTCTACCTCTTCCTCCATCTGCACCTCTACCTCCTTCTCCTCTACCTCTACCTCTACCTCCAAATAGTGTGTGTTCTCCATTAAAGACTCCTCCACGTCCTTCTTCTGCCATGGTTGACTCTCCTGTGGAAGTGGAAAGGTTTGTGTCCCTAACAGGAGTCTTTAAATCTTCTTCTATGGCAGGTTCAGTGGATGAAGTGGAAGGTTTCTCTAATGGAATAGCTGACCTTAGATCTTCTAGAAGTCCAGGATCAGTAAAGGATGGAATGTG
This sequence comes from Pinus albicaulis, assembly GCA_034641835.2. Classification (NCBI taxonomy): domain Eukaryota; kingdom Viridiplantae; phylum Streptophyta; class Pinopsida; order Pinales; family Pinaceae; genus Pinus; species Pinus albicaulis. The sequence goes on from CM076575.1 coordinate 910,202,040, forward strand.
GGTCTGAGTTGAAGGTGTACTAGCTATGGATCTAGATGAAACAAGTGGTGTTCTAGAAATCAAACTTCTGCTTCTGCTGCTTATAAATCTTCCCCTTGAATCTCTCTCCATACACATATAATTGTTTTTGGATTCTAAGAAACAAAGGTTACCTAGTTTTCACTTCCCCGACAACGGCGCCAAAATGTTTGGTCTCAATCTAGTCTCTTAAATTGAGTTAATTTAATTGTCAACCAGTGTTGGTAAACTACTGAAGTGAAGTGCACCGTATGTGCCTAGGTGTTTGTATCTTAATGCGTTGTGTTTAGTGTTTTATGATGTTTTTGGTATTTTGTGATGATTTATGATGTTTTTGGTCTTTTTGGTAGTTTTATGTTCACAAGGAAAATGACTAGAAAGCTAGTGGAAAGAAGCTACTGGTTAAAAACAGAGTGAAGCCTAATTGGTTGATGACAAATGACAAATGCAATTGCAAATATTAAAACAGAATCAAATCTAAACTATGACTAAGCAGAAACAAAGCTTGATAATGACTTTTAAGCAAATGACTCGAAACATAAACTCAACTTGTCCAATTCTTTCATCAAAGGTATTTTGAGAGAGAGCTTGAGAAATGGTCAGCTAAGTATGCAAATTCTCCTAACTAAACAGTTAAACAACTAGCTTATAATGATGCAACATTTTATCCATGATTAGAGATTTTTTGAAGCATATTTGGAGGAAAACATTGATACCATCATAAGATCTCTACTCTAAGACTAGTTCCTAACTCTATTCTGCAACTTAGTTAATCATCACTAAACCTTGCCCAAGAGTTATAGATTTCTTTTTAAAGTGGTATTTTGAGGAAAGTTTCTGTTTATGAAGTAGTAAAGAAGTTGCAAAAGTACCTCAGGCCTTGAAATGATACTGTCTTCTATTCATATGGTTATGAATTGATTATAGATTTGGAACAAGAAGAGGTTTTGTAAATAATGAAGGCTGTTTTGTTAAGTTTAACAATTGAAGTAATCTAATATGCAGTGGATGATAACTAAATGTGGAGTGAAAATGCAATGAGTTAAGCTAAAACTGAACTTAAGATGTCACTAATCTAAAACAGTGCCGAACTAGTAAGTCATTATCAAACTCAAAACAAAATAACTGAGCATGAGTTAAGTGCAATTAGACTCCGGAGTATCCTAACTAAGTTATCATGCATTAATCTATGGAATTATACAACCTGTTTTGTCCATCATGATTGGTATTTTGGAAGAGTTTCTTAGAACAATCCTGACTGTACAATTCAGTGCAAATGCAAACATAAAGACTGAAAGCAATTTAAAAACTAAGATATCACAGCTGTCTCCTACCCATCATTATGATATTTTGGAAGAGCGTTTTAAGAGCAAGGTCAGCTATGTTACTTAGTGAAAACAAAACAACTGAAACATTCATTATCACAGTCATGCCTTAGACATCATAAGGATTTTTTGGAAGAGTGTTTAGAACAAGTATAACTGTGATAGTGAACAAAAGAAATTACAATTAAATCCTACAACACTATAGCCATGTCTCATTCATTATCATGATCTTTTGGAAGAGTTTCTTCTTTTGGAAGAGTTTTTAGAACAAGTATAACTATAGTAGCTAATGAAATTAAATATGAACTCAAACTTCAAAAACGTAAAGGCAACTAAGATACTTATCTAAATTACGCAAGTAAAACCGTGCAGGAGGCAGGGGCCCTCTACCACCAGACGGAATCTAACTCCAAATCAAATCAACGCTTTCAAAAAAATGTTGTCTTCTTCATTAAAGGAGAAATAACTTGAACAGAGTAATCTGCGTCTTCAAAAATGTAGCATAAAATCTAAGCAAAATCCAGAGCAAAATCTAGCCTATCTCTCGGTTTCCCAAGTGTTTTTAGAACAAATTTACATAACAAGACTTGCAACAATTCCAGGATCATTGTCTTTCCTTATCGAAATCATACTAGGACTCTTAAAGTGGCAACGTAAAAAGGAAAACGACATCTGGACTAAGACAGTCCTATTAGAAATCTGCTTCCTTAAATGAGTTCCCACGTACCAAAACCATATCCAGAATTCAGTTTTTCCTTCATGGTGAGCAACGAACAATGTAGACATGACGTGGAATATACCCATATGTGGTTTTTCTTGAAAGGACACCTGGAACATGCCTGAACGTGAAGACAGCTGCAGAATTTCCGATTAGCTACGGAATGTCTGCATTCTGCAGCTAGTTCCGGTCAAAATGCATTACAATGACAAAAATCACAAAACTTAGCAAGTTAGTCATGTTAATCATTCTAAAAGTAATTTTAACTAAATTCATTGATCAATTGGGTCTGGGATAACAATGGACAAAGGAAAATGAGGTAAAGTAAGATGAAAGAAAGCACAATCTTGAGGCTCAACAGAGATCATGTAACAATCATAGTACAAAACTCCTCACAAGCTCTCAGCACTACCTCCAATTGCTACACACTATCAAGCTAGATCTAACAAAACACATGCTCCAATCTTTTGCCACTTGATAGCCAACCTCTATTGTGTAATTAATGCTATGGGATGGCTTCATTAAATAGATAAACCAGCTGGCTTGAACTGCACAATCCTCATGGGCTACTCCACCTATCTGTGTGTTGCAAGTAGCAACAGTATAGTCACAACTGATAGTTAACCTGCTCTTTCACCTATTTCTACACTGGTCTCCACTGAAACTGTCCATGCACTGAAGTTAACTGATGCATTATTTAGTTGATTTATGAGTTTATAATTATTAAATTAATTAATAATTAATTCACACCACTCTCACTAATTGTATCAATTAGTTAAACTGAATACAAATAGCTCAACTATGTTTAGATTAGTTAAACTAAATACAACTCCACTAACTTCCTCAATCAACTCCACCAAACTCTGTCACATGAGTTCTAAATCAAGTATCCATACAATAGCTCCACATAACCCTTAGGAAGAATTCACCACCATTGTCGCTCCTTAGAGCCTTCACCTGCTTCCCCGATTCTTTCTCAACCAGTGCCTTGAACTCACATAACTTTGAGTATGTCTCGCTCTTCTTCTGCATGAAGAATATCCAGCACTTACTAGAAAAATCATCAAAAAATATCACATAATACCTGTGCTTTGTTTTCGAAGCTACTGAGAAAGGTCCACACACGTCTGTGTGAATTCTCTCAAGGATCGTCATGGTGCGACTATCCTTCTCGTGAAAGGTGGCTTTCACAAATTTCCCCAAGGTACACCCCTTGCACTGATCTGACTATGCAAGAGTTCCTTTAGGAAGCCCAGTAGAAATCTGTTGCAGTATCTTCAAAGCTCCATGGTGAAGGTGGCCCATCTCTGGTGCCACAACTCGCCATCATCCCGGCTCACCACTCCTTTTGCCTTTCCTGCCATTGCTGCACAGCCATCTACCTACAATTTATAAAGGTTCTTAACTCAAACCCCTATCCTCCGGGTCTCACCAGTTGCCTTACTACGCAGGAAAGCCTTTCCCTCGCTAAAGACAACATCATATCCCTTGTCTTCTAACATCACCACATAGATAAGATTCTTCTTCAATCTTGGAACATGCATCACTTCCTTCCAATCCGAAGGGTTTACTGCATCCTCTCAAAGGAAATGGTATGGATACCGGTCGCACTGTATCTACCATCATCGCCCATCTCGATGTGCACTCCAAGATCTTTCTCATCCAGATCAATAAACAAATCTCGATCTCCTGTCATGTGAAAAGACGCACCACTGTCAAGAAACCACATTGATCCCATCATACTTGAGACCAAGCATGCGATCAGCGAAAAATCTAGCTCAAACTGTGAGGCTAAGGCCTCTCCATCTTGAGATCCAACATCCTGCTTATTTTTCTTCTTCTGTGGACAATTTGTGGCGTAATGTCCGTGTTGGTGACAGTGAAAGCACTTCACCTTTGATATGTCCTGCTTCTTGCCTTTCGCACCGGAATGAGAAGCTTTATTTCTCTTCCCCTTCTTTTCTTTGGCAGCCAAAGTGCAATTCTCTTCATCATAGTTCTTTGATGAAGATCTGTCCCTAGTACTTTGCCTTATCTCCTCTTGCACAAGATCCGACCAAAGTCGCTCCCATCCTGGTAATTTCTCCCGACCATTGACAGAGTCCTGATACGAGTGCCAAATTTTCGGAAGCCCAAGGAGAGCCAAGCTCACCAAGTCCTCGTCATCAACAGTAACCCCCACACTTCCCAGCTCATCCCCCATCGGATGAGCTTCGTGAGGTACTCTGGGAACATCGTCGCCTTTCTCCATCTTTATGTTCCCGAGTTTGTCCTGAGCACCAACTTCCTTCCGTCTTCTTGCTTTGGAATAAATCTGTCAAGGCTTTCCACATCAAGAATGGAGAAGCCTTACCATGAAGGCTGGACACTATGTGATTCTTCACACCCTCCAATAGAACCCTTTGACACTTTGATGTCTTCTTTTGCCATGCGTCAAGTACGACAGCATCAGGAGAAGTAGGCTTTGGGACTTCAACATCTATGAACTCCTTTAACCCATTGTCATCTAGCACCGCTTCCATCCTGTCCTTCCATGCAATGTAATTCGAGCTGCCATCAAGGGCATACTCCAATCGCAATCCGTTGAAAGACATCTCAACTTCGACACCAAGAAAACACTGCTGTAAATTCAAATTCCACCAGCAAAAACTCAACCGCTTCAATGTCTTGCAATTGCTCCAATGATCAATATCGCTCTGATACCATGTAGAAATTTTGAATAACTGAGATATTATTCACCAAGATTCTCCTGATCACACACTATTTTAGCTTCATGCATAATACAAAATCTCTTCTACCATTGATCATCACATGCAGAAATAAAATCAATTACATGCATACATTAAAACCACAAACAATCACACATATAAACACAATATTTAAAGGGAAAGCTTAAAGCTGAAAACCCCAACTATCTGTATATTATATGTCATGGAGATCATGTAACAATCATAGTACAAAAATCTTCACAAGCTCTCAGCACTACCTCCAATTGCTACACACTATCAAGCTAGATCTAGCAAAACACATGCTCCAATATTTTGCCACTTGATAGCCAGCCTCTATTGCGTAATTAATGCTATGGGATGGCTTCATTAAATAGATAAATCACCTGGCTTGAACTGCGCAATCCTCATGGGCTACTCCACCTATCTGTGTGTTGCAAATAGCAACAATATAGTCACAATTGATAGTTAACCTGCTCTTTCACCTATTTCTGCACTGGTCTCCACTGAAACTGTCCATGCACTGAAGTTAACTGATGCATTCTTTAGTTGATTAATGAGTTTATAATTAGTGAATTAATTAATAATTAATTCACACCACTCTCACTAATTGTATCAATTAGTTGAACTGAATACAAATAGCTCAACTATGTTTAGATTAGTTAAACTGAATACAACTCCACTAACTTCCTCAATCAACTCCACCAAACTCTGTCACATGAGTTCTAACTGAAGTATCCATACAATAGCTCCACATAACCCTCAGGAATAGCGTAATTCCTTCTGTCAGCTCCTGTGCCACATCTGTGCACTTAACTGAAGTGCTCCAAGAGAATAAGATAATGTTTATAGTTCAAATATTATTAAGAGCTAATAATATTCGACATATCTATTTTTAGACTGGCAATCTAAAAATAGATTCCGCCCAATATGTCTAAAAATAGAAGTCCATCTATTTTTTCCGACTTGACCAACTATCCACAAATAGCATCCTGCAACTCATAGAACATGATCCATATGTCTAAAAATAGACTTTGCGCCAAAAATAGCCTGCGGGCCCACTTAGTGAAGGCGACTCCTTTCCACTAAGCTCATCATCTTGTTGCAATCTCAACATGCATAAAAAGCTTATAGTAGTGGGTTTTTAGGGAAAATATAATAAAAGGATTTATAATAATAGGACAAGGAATTTTTATAGGGATTTAATAGATAAATTAGAAGTTAATATGAAAAAAAGGACAATGAAAACACCAAAATGTAATTACATAACTTAAGCAAAGTGATAATATAAGAAGAAAAAAGCTTAAATCATTTATAATTTAACCACTTTAACTTAGGATATAATACTTTTGGAGGGTTTTTTTGTTTTTATGAATGTAGAGAATTAATCAAAGGGGATTTTATTTTCATTAAGTAAAAGGTCTTTACTTATGAATTTTGAAGTGTAAAATGTATGAATGTAGGGTTAATGAATGAAAATTAGGGATTTAATATAGAAATTCAACATTTTTTAACTTAATAGTCATTGAGCCTTGGGTCCGGTCCCAACAGAAGTCAGAGAAATGCTTTGAGCCTCTTTGATTGAAAGTTTAGAATGCAGAATAACTATAGGGGAAAGGAAATCAGCACTAGTTGCCTACCTATCTACTAATTAGTCAGGATTAAACTGTCTGAATAATTTTTATTCACTATTCTACAACAATAAAATTGAAACATGACAAGTCAAGATTAAGTAGTTCAACTCATCATGGATTATGGCATTTATTGACACTCTGTCATAATCATCAGTAACAAAGGAAAAATTAGTGGCATTTGAATTTGCACACTTTCATGTTTTATTTCTTTTTTCCTTTGGGGTATATTATTTTTTCTAAGTCCTTTGATTTTTCTTTTAGGATTTTTACACTCTTTTTGATTTTTTTTTTTTTTTTAACAAAATATGGGAAAACAACTTGCAGAAAGCAAGGTATATACATATTTTTACAAGATTATCATAAGTCAATTCCAAATTATGAGTCCTATACTTATAGGACCCTAACACCACCATCAAAGGAGCATATTCATTTAACAAGTAAGTATCCTTCTATCTATAACTGAATCTACTATCAAAATGACTTCATTTTGCAAGGATAACAATAAGATCGTTGGGTCATCAAATTTCCTTGCATGGAACAAGAGGATAGATTTTATCCTCATAGAAAATGAAGTCATTGGACATGTTGAGTGTTTAATTGTGGAATTTCTAAAGGAAGAATCTCAATCTCTAGAAAAATATATGAAAGGGGAAATAAGGGCTCAAGTAATCCTTATAGAATCAATCAAGGATTCTCTCATCACTTATGTGGCAAAAATGGAGAAGTCAAAAGACATCTATGACAAAATGGTAGAATTTTTCTCCGTAAGCACTGCAGGAGAAGTGATATCTTTGAGAACCGAGCTATATAAGATGAAGGTATACAAGGAATAAGGGATAGCCTCATATCTTATGAGGGAGTCAGAAATACAAGACCAATTGTAAGAGTTGAGGGAAATTATGTTCGACAAAGAGATGGCCATTGTGGTGCTCAATGCACTACCTCATGAATGGGGTAAATTTTTATCATGCATATATGGAAAGAAGGAAGCCACCCCATTCAATGAACTATGGTCATTATGTAAGATTGAAAAAACCAGGTTGAAGGAAAAAAGTGATGTTGTATCAAATGAACAAGTTCAAGCATTTGCTACCACGACCAAGAGAAAAGGAAAGTTTGGTCCTCAGAAAAGGAAGAAGATCGATATATCAAAGATCCAATGTTATGATTGTTAGGAATATGTGCATTTCAAGAGAGATTGTTTGAAACTCAATAAGGACAATAAGAAAAGGAAAGAAAGGAATAAAGCCCGTGTCACCAAATAAGTGAAAGAAATTGAGAAGAAGAAATCAAAGAAGGAGGAAGTGAAAGATCTCTACTATGTCTGAGATAATCTTCTTCACTTAATTTTTTTCATATTTGTAAAAGGATTACTGTTACATAGAAAGCATTATAAGTATGATAGGATGCACCACATTAGGATATGGAATCATGTTTGAAGAATACGATTGAATCAAGATATCATGACATCATTAAAAAAGCTTAAAGGATAGCCGAAGTAGAAGTCTACATGGGTGTAGTAGTCATCATAGAAAGGAAATAACTCTTGGTGACCTCATTGAAAGCAGAAGTAGTAAATATGAATAAAGTCATCTAGAATGATAGAAGATACAAAGAACTCATCATACATAATCATCATTAGAAAGGAGCATTTGTAGGATGAGGATAATCAAAATGATCCATTTTAATCTTCATTAGAAGGTTCACCTCTACTTGGAATAAGCAAGTGCCTCACTGATCATTACACCTTATGTGGGATCCATTGTTTAGAAGGATGATGGTATTGTGTCAAAGGAGTGCAACATGTCAAATAATTGAAGAACTTTCATGCAAGGAAAGGAAGATGCTGAAGGAAGTCTAGATGACTAAAAGAAGAAAAGAGGTATGTATATGTTTGATAAATTAAATTCATGTCATAATATAGTTGCAGATATCAAGAGTAAGGATCTCTTCCTTTGGTAAGATGCATGAAGGCATATGCCTTGAACTATTTCACATGTTTACAAGATGAAATCAATATAATATGTCCTCTTATGGAATATGAGGTGGTTGACAAAGATGAAGGAACTGTGTATAGAAGTTCCTAAGAACAATATGTGAGGAAAGGAAGAGGAGTTTGTAAGAAATGCAACTATGGAAACATAAGATAAGATAAGTGATCAACGCCTGATGACTAAAATAATTGGCTAGGACATCTCCATGAAGAAGGCATGAAGACTCTGATAAAGTCTGTAAATAAAGGATATCCTTGACATTGAATGCCTTGGAGATGTGTTTATGAATGTGCATGATGTTCACATTGCAAGCAAGCAATATGTCATGATGAAAGGCCATCCTAAAAGGCAACTTTGATTTGATGTTCATTTTGATTTTTGAACAACATTTGGTTGGGTTGAAATAGGGCTATTGAAAGAGAGTTGTAGATGTCACCTAAAACTGAGAATGGATGGAAGATCCTGAAAGTAACATGACTTGGAAGAGGTATCCAAATGAAGAAAAACGAGATGTGGACTAGAAAAATCACTTTCCGATGAAGAGAAGGATGACATGACTGATATCGTTCATGAAGGAAAGTGATGGATAGCCGATGCCATACGAAGAAAACCTAGAAGATGAAGGCTCGATAATGATGAAGATAAAATTCATGACATCGAAAGGAGGAGCTCTACAAGAAGCTTAAGGTACCATGATCTCCACCAAAGAAGCAGATAGTTGTTGTTGGAAACAAGTCCCTAGTCAAGAGGGAGCTTAGAATCAAGCCCCTAGTTAAGAGGGAGCTTGGATAAGTCCTTGGTTAAGAGGGAGCTTGGACAAGTCCTTGGATAAGTGATCTGTAATGACTGTATTAGTTTTGCTGTGCTAAGTTCCTTTTCAGTTTAAAAACATGTGCATAATCAATTTATTAGTTTGCATAAGGATTAAAAAGTTATTTCATGATTTTTAGTGAACTAGAAGCATAAAATAAGCATAAATAACACTGAAAAACAGTGTAAAACAAAGAAATAAGTCACCACATGAAATTTACACAACAGGCATGATGAAGCAGTTCACCCCTCCTGGGCTACGTCTACTGGACCAGCTGCCAATGGCTTGTCCATATTTCATTATGCTATAATTTTTGCTATTACATGTAGTTACAATGCCCTAAGGGCTGTTTTCTCTGCACCAATGGCTCAGAATGCTCCAATTAGTCAAAAATGACTCTTCATTCACTCAGAATGGTTGAAAATTGGGCCTCCTACACTTTTGCCCTGTATCTCCTAGGAAAACTCCACTAAAAGTGGAGAACTCCAGTTAATTGGAGTTAAAAATGGGCAAACCGCCAAAAATGGCACGCCCTAACTCCTCTGCCGAATTGACCACTGCATTAAGTGTGATGGTTGGGCGGTGGCCACATGCGCACCCCCAAACTGTTTGTTGTCGGCGGTTAGGCGGAACTCAAGCCGCAACCTGCGATTAATGGGTTGAACTATGGCATGTGCTGTCTGGTTAAAAGTTTATCTGCGCAGTTTGTTGACGTTTGTTATTGCCATGTGACATTACTCCGGGGAACCGCTGGTGGGTTGGGACCGCCGGCGGTTCCCAACCCCCAACTCGATTTGCAATACAACATAAATGTAACATGCGTCCTATGAAGGTTAAGAAAATTTTGCAGAGTAGTTGGAAATGTGTGTGCGTGTCCGGTGGGAGGTCAGGGGGTCGAGCCCTGTGACCTCCATCAAAATTTTAACATTCCATTTTAGGGACACGTGGCGGCCTTAGGGCTGGCCACACGACACCCTATAATTGGCTCATCCAATCCCGTACCTTCAAATAGAAACTTGACACTTGTCATCGAGCGATTGGTCCTGAGAAAGGAATATTCCGAGGAGTATATATATATATATATATTCTCTGATTGTACATCCACTTTGCTGACTGTGCATCCTAGTCAAACTTGGTCAAACTGTCGCAATTTTACTTGTTTTGCATTTCAATCAAAACACAATATCTTCCTCATACGGCATCAGTTTTTCGAACCGTTTATGGCATCAAAATCAGGAAGACGAGATCTATGCAACCATATTGGTTTCAACCCAATCCTGTAACGTTGAATTTTGAGCAAAATTTATGAACTCCTGATCATTTCTCCCCATTGGGAAGCTTTTGGACCCCAAAAGACTTGATTACATGTTCAGTAGATGAGGGTACATCTCCCTCACCTTTTCAACTTCCATCCATTTTTCCTTGCTTGGTTTAGTGCCTTTGAGCCCAACTTGAAGGTAGTCAACACTTCCCCTCTTTGATGCTCTTGTCCTCCTGTCAAGAATTGTATCTTCTTTGAGCTCATCTAGAAATTCTAGTGAGAAAACTTCAATAGAAGGTAGCTGAACATCACTTCCTTGATCATCGATCAAAGGTGGCTCATACAAGCGTAAGTTTTCAACATTAACAATTGAATACATTTGCATATAAGAAGGCAAGTCGTGTTGGAATGCATTGTTACCAACTTTTTTTATGATCTTGAAAGGACCATAGCGAATGGGTTTGAGCTTTTTACCTTCCACTTGCATCCTTTCTTTGCTAATGTGCAAACATACCTCATCTTACTCTTGAAACTTGTGATCGACCCGGTGTTTGTCATGCCTCTCTTTTTATTTTCTTTGACTTTTCTCAAGTTGTTCTTGAACTTGTTGATGTATAATCTGAATTTTCTCAATGAAATTTCGAGCCTTATCAATATCACTATGGCCATAAATTGCAAAATCCTTCCCAAAGATGAAGTCTAATGGATATTTTGGAAAATACCCAAAGCATACTTCAAAAGGTGAGGTTTGTGTTGAAGAGTGATTTGCCCGGTTGTAAGTGTGCTTAATATAATGCAGTTATTTATCCCACAACTTAGGATGTTTGCTGCAATATCCTTTCACTAGATGCACAACTATTCTGTTCACCACCTCGGTTTGTCCATATGTTTGTGGTTGAAAAACGATACTCTTTTTCAACTTCGCGTCCATCATTCTCCATAGATTTGACCAAAATTTCCCAATGAACCTGGAATCCCTGTCAGTAACAATAGAAGTGGGCAATCCAAAATAAACCCAAACATTTTGAAAATAAAGTTCAGCAGTTTGTTCAACAATAATGATTTTCTTACATGGCATAAGTATACACATTTTACTGAATCTATCCACAACTACATAAAGATAATCATGTTGCTTTCTTGACATAGGTAGACATCCAACAAAGTCCATGGAGACATTCTCCCATGGCCTTGATGGTACAGGTAGTGGCGTGTACAATCCAAGCTTCCTATTACTAGGCTTACTTGTTGCACACATAGAACAACCTCTTATAAAACGTGACACACTATCTATCATGCGAGGCCAATAACAATACCTCTGTAGATGCGCCACTGTTTTGCTTACCCCAAAGTGTCCAACAATAAGAGAAGAATGAGCTTCTCTCATGACACTTAGCCTCTCTCCTTGTGGAATACATAGCTTGCCCAAATGAAACATCAATTTGTTATGCATGTGATAATATTTTTCTTCAACTTGATTCCCTTCACTCAAACTAGCATACACATCTTGGAAATCAATGTCATGTGCATATTGTTTTATGTAACTCTCATGTACAATAGAATAATTTTTGAGTAAAGTAGAAGCAATAATGATTGGTCTCGAAAGAATATATACAAATTTATTGAATATGCCTTTTTTGTACCTTATAACCAAGTGAAATTGTTGAAGAAATCCCATCCACCTGAAATGTCTTGATTGCTGCAATTTTGTTTGCGACTGCAAGTACTGTAATGGTTGGTGATTGGTGTGTACAACAATGTTTTTACCCATCAAGTAGTGTTTCCACTTCTTGACACTTTGTACCAACACATATAGTTCTTTGTCATATGTAGTATAATTAGTCACAACAGCATTAAAAGTTTTTGAATGAAAGGCGATAGGCTTACCATGCTGCAAAAGTACTGCACACATGGCATAATCACTAGCATCGGTTTGTATCTCGAATGGCTGTCTCAAATTTGGTAATGCAAGGACTGGAGCTAAACTGATTTTTTCTTTTAAAGCTTCGAAATCTTGTTGTTGTTTGCCTCCCCATTGGAAGCCTTTCTTCACACTTGTCACTGCATGCATAGGAGATGCGATGGAAGAAAAGTTAACAAAAAAATTCCTACAATATTGAGTTGCACCTACGAAACTTCTTAACTCGGTAACTGTTTTGGGTGTGGGCCAATTCACAATGGCCTCCACTTTATAAGGATCAAGCCTCAATTCTCCTCTTCCTACAATATGTCCCAAATAGACCAAATAAGTCTTTCCAAACTCACATTTTGACATCTTAAGAAACAATTTCTCTTTCTTCAAAATATCAAGCACTCTATTCAAATGCAAGACATGATCTTCTCTTGTTTTGCTGAAAATCAAAATGTCATCTAAGTACACAATAACAAATTCATCAAGGAATGGTCGCAAAACATTATCCATAACTCGCATGAAAGTTTCCGGTGCATTACATAAACCAAAAGGCATAACTAGCCACTCAGAGTCCTTGTTTGGTTTTGAATGCAATTTTCCATATATCACTTTCTGCAATTCTTACTTGATGATATCCACTTCATAAATCTAACTTAGTGGAAAAATTTGATTCTTTCAGCTGATCAAGCAAGTCATCCATTCTTGGGAGTGGGTAACGAGTTTTTACCGTAATCTTGTTCAAACCTCGAAAATCTACACACATGCACCAAGTCCCATTCTTATTTGGTATCAAGACTATGGGTGAACTGCATGGCGAGGTGATTGGCCTTATGATTCCTTTATCCAACATATATTTGATTTTTCTCTTTATTTCAACATTCTCCATTATCGACATGCGATACATACCGATGTTTGGAAGAGGACAATCTTGCTACAATTGAATCTCATGTTGAATTTCCCTTTTTGGAGGCAATCCTGTTGGCTCCTGAAACATCTCATGATGTCCATTAACCACATCATATAATTTTGATTTCAACTTAGGATCACATCCTTCAAAAGATTCATGACTAATATCAAATTTAGGCTTAATCATAAGAAGAACAAAATTCTTCCTTGAATTTACTAGCCTCTTTACCTGTCCAACATTTACCAAAGCAATGTTTGTCTTCTTGCGATGCGCTCTAACAATAAACTCCTTTCCATCTTTGAATAAATGATAATTGTTCTCATGGTGATGGAAGATCGCTTTCCTATCATACAAGTAAGGAATCCCTAATACAATACCATTTATGTCAAGCAGAACCACATCTAATTCAACCATGTCAACAAAGCTTGCAGTGATTGCAAACCTCAATATACATGTCTTTGAAACTTGTAGATTCTCATCCTTGCAAATCCAACCTAATGGATATGGTTTTGGATGTGGTATGGTCTCAAGGTTAAGTTTCTTGTCAAAATATTCAGAGATTAAGTTTTCTTGTGACCCACTGTCAAACAGTGTGTCAATCTTGGTATGCTTGGATATGACCCTCACATGAAATAGTTCTATTCTTTCTTCTTCATTTGGAGTATTTATGTGATAGTTTGATGTACTGGTACTGGGTTTAGTTTCAATTTCTTTTCCCTTCATGTTCTTTAATCCCATGGCTGTGATTTTAGTTTCATCACCTGAATCAGATCCTAAATCATGTTGAGCTATAACAGCAGTTTTTTGTTTCCCTTTGTTATTGGGTTTCTTTGGCCTCAATTTAGGATGTAATTTCCAACAATGAGTTTCATCATGGTCTTCTTTTGAACAATTTTTACAAGTCACTTTTTCTCCCTCTTTCTTAATAGATGCATTCTTTTGTTTTTACCTTTTGAGGTATTTTCCTTGGATTTACCCTTAAAAGGTTTCTTTCTAACCTCTTCAGAAATGTTCTTCCCTCTAGCTTCTAGATGTGTGGCCTGAACACAATATTCATCTATACTGGTGGGGTTAAACATGAGAATAATATGTTTTAGGTAGCTATTTAAGCCTCCTATGTACTTTAGAAAAGTGTCTTGACTCTGCAAATCCACCCCTAATAAGAGAGCTCTTCTCCTAAATTCTTGGGTGTATTCTTGCACATTTTGTCCCTTTATGTGCCTAAACTTTTGCCAGTTCATGATGGCTTTCTGCATATGAGCTAATGGATAAAAATATTGTTTAATAGCAACAATAAAATCTAACCATGATAGAATAATCTTACCATGTTTCTTTATCTCCTCCTTTGTCTTGGCTTCCCACCAAACAAGAGCTGCATCTTCCATTCCCAAAGAAGCTAATTGAATTTTTGTATCATCATCTTAAAGGTTTTGTATTCTCAAATAGACCTCCAATTTTATAATCCAATTATCTAGCTTTTCTACATTTACTTCACCATTAAACATTGGCAATTTGAACTTAACATCAAGTTTTAATAAAGGAGATTTACCAGTGTTCTTGGACTTGTGTGGCTGATGTATTGAAGTAGTAGAGGATGATGATGATGATGATGAGGGTGAAAATGATGGCTCTCCTTTGCTTCCATTTCCTCCATTTCCCTTCTTTTACTTGTCTTCATCACGTTGAACTCTTGAAGATCCTTGTCCTTCCTTGTGAAGTTTAGATCCTTCTCCTTCCAGTCTCTCATTCCTTTCTTGATAAAGGATTATAACCATCTCAGTCATGTCAAGAAATGCTTTCTTGAACACTCTTTCTTCCTCCTTAGGGTCAACTTATTCATGGATTTATCCTTCCTCATGAGGCATGCTTAATGGAGATTCTGCTTCTTTAGGAGGTGAACTAGGTGGTGGAGATTGTGGCAATATTGCTCTCTTATGCTTTGGCTCCTTTTGTGACCCTTCTACTTCCACCAATTTGCCTTCTCCTCTTTTGAGCTTGAGCCTTGTAAGCATCTAAAACTTGCAAATAGTTAAATAATTTTTTGCACTAAACAACACTAGAGAATAAACTCTAGCTCTGATACGAATCTGATCTAAAATGACTGTATTATTTTTGTTGTGCTAAGTGTCTTTCGGTTTAAAAACATGTGCATAATCAATTTATTAGTTTGAATAAGGATTAAGGAGTTGTTTCATGATTTGTAGATGATTTTTAGTGAATTAGAAGCATAAAATAAGCATAAATAGCACTGAACAACAATGTAAAATAGAGAAATAAGTCACCACATGAAATTTACATAGCAGGCATGATGAAGCAGTTCACTCCTCCTAGGCTACATCTGCTGGTCCAAGTCCCAATGGCTTGTCCATATCATTATGATCAAAACTTTGATATTACATGTAGTTATAGTGCTACAATGGCTGTTTTCTCTGCACCAATGGCTCCATAATGCCCAAAGTAGCCAAAAATGACTCTTCATTCACTCAGAATGGTCGAAAATTGGGCCTCCTACACTTTTTCCCAGTATCTCCTAGGAAAACTCCACTAAAAGTGGAGAAATCCAGTTAACTGGAGTTAAAAATGGGTAGACCGTAAAAAATGGCACGCCCCTAACTCCTCCACTGAATTTATTGTTGCATTAAGTGTGACGGTTGGGCGGTGGCCAGATGCGCAGCCCCAAACCGTTTGTTGTCGACGTTTAGGCGGAACTCAAGCTGCAACCTGCGGTTAATGGGTTGAACTGTGGTATATGCTATCAGGTTAAATGTTTATCCACATGGTTTGTTGGCGTTTGTTATCGCCATGTGACATTACTTCGGGGAATCACTGGCAGGTTGGGACTGCCGACGATTCTCAACCCCCAACTTGATTTGCATTAAAACATAAATGTAACCCGTGTCCTATGAAGGTTAAGAAACTTGTGTAGAGCAGTTGGAAATGTGTGTGCGTGGCCGGTGGGAGATCAGGGGGTAGAGCCCTGTGGCCTCCAAAAAAATTTTCACATGCCATTTCAGGGACACGTGGTGGCCTCAGGGCTGGCCATAGGGCACCCTATAATTAGCTCATCCAACCTCGTACCTTCAAATAGAAACTTGACACTTGTCATCCAACGATTAGTCCTGAAAAAGGAATATTCTACTTTTTGCTGACTGTACATCCACTTTTTTGACTATGCATCCCAGTCAAACCTGGTCAAACTATCACAATTTTACTTGTTTGGCATTTCGATTAGAACGCAATATCTTCCTCATACGACATCTGTTTTTTGAACCGTTTGTGGCGTCAGAATCAGGAAGATGATATCTAAGCAACCATCCCAGTTTCAACCCAATCCTGTAACTTTGAATTTTGAGCAAAATTTATGAACTCCTGATCAATAAGAGGGACCTTGGGTATATTCATTTTATAGGAATGAGTAGATCCTACCTAGTTGAGAGGGAGAGATAAACACATCATTATTGTCTTCATATTGTGAAGAAATAATGGAGGAATGGGTAAGCATATGAGATTGATTTTGATACTCTTTGAGGATGTGGTAGGGCATCAAAGATGTAAGAGTAGTCGAAGAGGAAATTCCTTGAGGATGTGTTATTCCAAGATAAGATTTTTCCTAAAAGGACTTACCCTGTGAACACTCAGGTGGGGTATGTGCCTTAAGATACAATGATGATGGTGTCTAGTAGTCACTGGTCTCGCTAACATTGTGCTATGATATTATAGAGAGATAGAGCTATTAGTCAAGGCCTTGCTATGTGACAATTTGTGTTGGTATGATGAGATGCTCTAGCATAAGCTAAGGAAGTAGATTATGAGATGGCTTACCAATCTGACTCTTCTTATGAGAATTATTCAGTTTGAGAATGTCCAAGTACCTTATATGGAATATGAATATCTCCCTAGTTAAGAGGGTGTGTTGAAATATGTAACTAGGTTCGGCCTTCATAATGACATATGTAATCACGATTTGATGTATTTTATGTAAAGAGAAAAAATAAATTATTATTTTTATTCTTGAGGCATGGTTTTCATGCTTAAGGTTATTTTTAATATAGGTCAAGCACCCATTGAGTGATTCTAGGGCTTGTCATTGAGTCTACAAGTCAATTGAGTCATTTTCATGTATGGAAGACCCTTTTGGGAAAGTTACATATTGTAAATAAAATTTATGTATAGTCAAAAGTGTCACGAAGACCCTTCAATACCTCATCAAACTTGTAGCAACAAGTCGACCTACATGAAAGAGAAAGTCAGCCTCATGAAAGGTTATTCGAATTCCTTGTGAAGCCTATATATAAGAGACTTAGACCTCACTTGTAGAACACTCACTCACAACAAGAAATGTGGTCAAGAAGGAAAAGGATGAAAAAGAAGAAGAACAAGAAGAAGATCGAAGTTTTGGACCTCTCTCTCTCTCTCTTGTGTTATGGTTTCTAAAGTTGTTGGGCAAGTCGAAGTGTAGGAAAGTTGTTGGGAAAGTTGAAGTGTTGGAAAGTTGTTTGGCAGGTCAAAGCGTTGAAAAGTTGTTGGGCAAGTCAAAGTGTTGGAAAGTTGTTGGGAAAGTCGAAGTGCTAGAAAGTTGTTGGGCAAGTCAAAATTCTAGAAAGTTGTTGAGAAAGTCAAAGTGTTGGAAAGTTGTTGGGCAATTCGAAGTGTTGGAAAGTTTATTAGGGTCGAAGTTGTTGGAAGCGTTAGGTTGAAGTAGCTGTAGGTTGCCAAAGTTGTTGGAAGATACTATGTCAAAGTAGCTGGAAGAAAGTTCATTAAGAAGAAGTTTGAATTGGTCTCGGAGGAGTCTTTGACAAGGGTCATAACTCTTGGAATTCGTCAATTTAAGTTCTATAAGAAGAGAAGAGTTCTTGTGGGTTTTCCTCTCATCAGGAGACGTTTTGGCCCTGGTTGATCGCCTATATCTTGTGTCCTCTTGTTTTTAGTTATTGTTTGGTAGTTGTTTGATGATAACATCATAATAATAATCAAATTTAAGAAGAAGTTAATCAAGATAAGTGATAAGATATCACAAGTAGTTATCAATTTAAGAGAGATCACCTAATCTAGCTTCCCTTATATTTCTCAACATATACACCCTATTTTATTATCTATTATGGTTTTTTCACGATAAATTTCTACTAGGGGGTTTCAACCTTGTGTTTTTCTAGCTAGCTAGGGTTTGGGGTGGTCCCTTGGGGTCATCTTATAATATTGTAGTTTCTCTACAATGGATACTGGTTTTTTTGTGCCAATGATCAATGCCATGAGGTGCTTTTTTGGATGTGTTATGCATATACAAAATGTAATTCTATTCTTTCTTTTTGGATGAATAAAATTACATGCGTCTTTTCTCCATAAATATATATCAATATATATATCAAATCCCACAGGGGTTGGATCTAATTTTAATATCCCCTGGTTGATTTTCCATGTAAATAAAATAAGACCAAGGTCACGGGACACATATTCCAAGCTGAATGGTGGGAAAAACATTATAGTGGGCATCACTTGTGGATTAATAATGGCTATGGAAATTGGCAAATACATTAACAAATGAAAGAGGAAATAATTGACATTTAGTTAAGAAAACAAAGGAAAATAGGAGAAAAGGAAGGTGAAGAGACACAAATTTTCATGCAAAGGAAATTAGAAGAAAGATGAAAGAAAATTAAGAAAATAGAGGCCTTAATGATAAAAAGGCTTATGTGAGCTTTTTACAGTTTTGAGTTGAGCTCTCATTTCATTCTCTCACACTCTCATTCTCTCAACTCTTTCAAACTTAAAGCATTATTGGATCATGCTTGGAGCATTCTAACATTCACTTCAATTGGAGAAAGGACATAAAGGAAAGCAGGGAAGCGCAAGGGAAAAGTTGGATCAACAAATACAATAGGGATAATGTGTAGGTAACAAGTTGCATGTGTGATTTCCTTGCTAATTTTTGGATGCATCGTATATGCATGTGATTATATGGTTATGTGTTGTCATTGGAATTGATATTTTCCTATATTGATAGTAGTTTCAGCCTTGCCTTGCCATTTCCTAGATAACCATGGTGTTGTGGGTTTCCCACTTGTTTTTTCTAATTGGTTCTCAAGTTCCCTATGGTTGTGGGTTGGAATAAATGATCTGGAATCCTTGGAACAACTTGGGTTGAGTGAACCTGTGGGTTGGGATAGATGCTCTTGAGCCTTGGTGGTTGAGTTACTAGTTCCTGGAGCTGCAGGTGGAACAAAATCTTTGGAGCCCTAGTTTAGTTGTGGGTTGGGTTACTAGTTCTTGAAGCCCTGGAAAAATTGGGTTGAGACCGATATGGTTGATGTTAGTGATTTCTATACAGTATAGGTGAGATCATTGTGGTTGAGGGGTGAGGTGGTTTGGCCTCTAGAATCCTTTATGGGTTTTGTCTTGGTTTATCCTATGAGATCCCACAGGGTTGATTGGATGAAAAAGATACTTGGTTTAGCCCAATCTATGGTCGAGTGGTACGTGGAAGTCCCCGACTTGGCTGGTATTTTCATATGTTAATAAGAGTTTGTTAACGATGGAATCAACACTTGGACAACTTCAAGTGCTTGACCAGTCACATCCTAAGTGCTAGGGAAATTGAATTATTTGAATTATATAATTGGTAGGTGGTTAGAGCTCTCAATCACTGAAAATGTTTTCAGAAAAATTTACTGTCACACGAATGAGGGTATTTAGACCTGATATGGTAGCAAAATATAAGTTTGTAGCCTATAGCAGGAAGAAAGTATGGAATAACAGAAGGGATAGTGGGCCTGCAAGGCAGAAATCCACTGCTTTGATGAAAACACAAAAACCAGTCCAATAACATATCAATAAGAGAAGGCTATCATAATACTTACAATAATCTTATTGAATATCATTAAAATTCACTGTCATAAGGAATGCTCTTTAACTAGTTATTATGCACATCTCATCAAGAAAGCTTACTAAATAATACTGATAAAAGCTGATAAGGTACATAAACACATCAAGAGGCTCATAAAAACATATAACAACATTTGAAATTACAAATTGGAACTGAAGAGATTTAGGTATGAAAACACATAAGAAGGATCAACAATACACATATAAAGATAGTAATAAGTCTCAAAAGTGTTCTTCAATATCATTATCTGAAAGAGTACACTGATCACATGAGTATAAGATTCACAAACCATGAACCTTTTCTCTATTGAGTTTCATCATATATATACAAGATATATTATGCTGATATTTCCACAAAAAGTGTGAATCTGTTCTAGAGGAGTTATTTTTTCCTATACATAAGGTGAAGCTTATCCTTAACCATAATATAAAATAGTGCAATATAATAAAAATAAGCAACATGATGGCATATAGTTCGAAGTGCCGGATTGATGTGGCAAACTGCTGGCAAATTTCTCATGTTTTCTAGTATAACCACTTCCTCAAAAAGTGCAACTAACAGCTGAAGATGACATCTGGATCTTTCCCCCAAAAGTGCAAAATTTGTCAACTGAATCTAATATCTAGAATAGAAATTGATTAATTGACACTTGGAAACAACTTCTTCTATTGATATTGCATGCATGTAATTACCCCTCAGTATCATCCTTCGAGATTTGAACAAAAACTGCCTCCACTTCCTTTATACAAAAATTTAGGAAATAATAGCTACCTTTCAGAAATAGGTAGCTATTATTGGAAACTCTGTAAATATTTGCATTTTTTGATTAAGACAAACCCTGTAAATATTTGCATTTGTTGATTAAGACAAAAATGTATGCTTCTTCTTCTTTGCTTTGCCTTAAATGTTTAAATAAAATCAAGTATAGAAGCAAATATTTTGAGGGACTCTGCCTTAGAGAGTATTTTGGCTTTTCCTTTTCTTACATGTTTCTGTTTTTAAGCTCTAGTATTCCTGGCTTCATTTCTTGGGCGTTCATCAACATTTATAATTTCATCTTTCAATTTAGGATTAGGAATGAGTTTGATGTTCAATCTTAGCTTTTTTTTAGGCCTAGTGTGAGGTATTTTGAGGTATGGGTTGGGAATATAAGAAACCCCTCTTTTTCTCTACATCACACTGCTAGATTGACCTGCCCCATACTCTGTCTCTAAGAAATCCTCTTCAACATTGTCTTCTTCGAAAGATGAATAAGAGTGAATGATGTTCTTGTCCTTTCTTATGGTAGATGTCTTGGATATCTTAAGAGAAGAAAATAATTGAGCTAATGTTGGTTCTCATTTTAAAGGGGTGTCACTGTTTTCTTCTTGCTCTCCTGCAACTTCTTGAACAAAGTGTTGAACTGGTACTTCAGGGCTGACTTCCTCTGAAGTTTCTTCTGCTAGGATCAATTTCATTTTGCTTTTATGTCTTGAGGAAGAGGCTATGTTTTCCTCACCTGTAGATTTAACCTCTTTATTAGGTTGAGTTTTCCCTTGCTTGAATCTAATTGCATGTTCTCTTCTGAATGATGCTAAAGTTTGGGGTTCTTTTGAAGTTTTCCTTGTATAACCTTTTCTGTTGGCTGTACCATTGGTATGGGAGTGACAGATTTATTTCTGGCTCTTTTAGCTGAACTTCTAGTTTGTCTACTCGTTGATGGAATAAAATTAGCTGCTTGTGAACTATTTGGCATAGGTGTTGAGCTAGTTTGTTCTTCTTGGACATTTTAATTCTTAAGTCTCCCTACCCTCCTCCTAGAATCGATACTACCAATATCTTCATCTATTAGAATTTTTTCCCAGCTAGTTCTCTTTTTCTTAAGGTGATAGACCACCAAAATCTTGATTAAGCCTCTATGATAAAGGTTATGCAGGGAATAATTAGGGATCTTCTCTAACTTCAAAGACATTTTTAACAAGGATTTGTAGAGAAAGAAAGGAAAATTCATAGGTCTGACACCTGAGATGTGAGAGAGAAATCTCACTTGATATTGATGAAAAATGGAGAATCTACCCTCACATGTGATATAGCATTGCACAGTAGTTATAACATGCTGCCATTCTGGCCTAAAACATGAAATATGCACAGTAGGAGTCTAATTGACATTTACGTGCTCAGGTTTGAGGAAAGAACTTACATCTGCTTGCAAAATTGTCTTTTTGAACCAACACTCTCCAGTAGATGAAGTCTGAGTATCCCTGGCTATAATGGTCTTGGTGATTTTGAAGGTTTTGCTTCCAAGCTTGACTTTCTCCCCGTCAAAATTTTTAGCAAAGGCCTGTTCAACAACTACAATTTCCCCTGATAATTTTTGTAGAAACCTGTACTAGCCTGCTGTTTGAAATTGGGGCTTTGCTCTGGAATCGACAAATTTGGTATTTACTGGCTTAGAGCGGTTAAAATTTCCACCTTTACCCATCCTGCTTAACACCTAAGCTCCTTCTTTACGCACAATTGTTCAAACTAGATACAAAATCCCTACACGCAACCCTAATTTCTTGCTTGAGATGACAAGTTGTTTGTTGGAAAACGTAACCCTATAAGTTGTAACATCCTCGGAGAACTTGGTCATGAAAAACAACAAACATAATCTTCTGGAGTCTGCGTGCCTTTAATAACGGTGTGGTCAAATCCGAGCGCCAAGTCACCCCATAACATATATCACTCCTCTGTATCATTAGTAAATTGATACCTTGTACCTCATTTTCTGCCTCAACTATAATGAGTAGCTATAGGTTAGTTCCACCAATAACATAATCAATCCTTTATAATATTACTTCTAATTTAGAAATAATTACCCTTTTAAAAAAGAATAATATCTCATAACATGGAATATCTTCAACTAATTTCAAAGGAGAATGATCTTTTCTCTGAAAAATGCTCCTTGCAACTCCTTATGTAGTTTCATGGAAATAACTACTTTTATCTTTGTGTCACCAATGAAACCAAAACCAAACTCATGAAGAAATAATTGCCTTTTCAAAAGTTTAACTATTATGTCAGAAAGAACAACTATTATCTTATTTCTAAAATGACCAATAACTTTGACTCTAACCTAAGTTAAAACGATGGTTTTAACTTTTTATGAATCTAAGACACAATACCACCTATAAAATTGAAAATATTTTTGGTTTTGAGACTATTTTTGGATTTTATTGAAGATGATTAGAACTTTGAAATAGGCTAGGGAACAAGCAAAAATTCAAAAACAGTAATATAATGGTAGTCAGACTATTAACATTTATAATGCTAACAGTGGCTCCTATTGGGGATGAAGTCCTCCCCGTGAGGCTTCAAGGATTGTAGACTCGGTGCCTTAAAAATTTTAGGACTTAGAAAAATTTAGGAACTTATGACTAGAACGGAACTTTCATTGACTGTACTCAAGACTGACTATATTTACAAACACAAGTACCATTGGGCATGGAGTTTTATTGACACATCACTCCAGATATTTACAATGGAATTACTAAATAAATTATCAAACATGGAAATTTTTAAGAAAATGACCATTAACTGGACCTCCAGTCAGTTGATCATCATCTAGATGCTTGAGCAGAAATGTGTTGTTTTCCAAAACTTAAGCAATTCGGAATGGCCCAAACCATAGATTATTGAACTTACCATGCTTTCCATGGTCTTCCCTTACCAAATCATTTTCCTGGAATAACTGTTGATTTTCTCTTTTGTCAAAAATAGATTTGAATTTGGTCTGATATTTTTGTACTTTTTCCATCAGTGATTCTCGAATTTGATGAGCTTCTATCAACTGCAACATTCTCCTTTGAATTGGGTTTGCATCATCAAATTCATCTTGCAGAAATTCATAACAGGAAGGGCTAATTGTTATGAAATTACAAAATCAATACCATAAACAAGTTGAAAGGGAGCCATTCCAATTGATCTTTTGCTACTTACCCTATCTACCCAAAGAGCATGAACTAGCTGAGTGTCCCAATTTCTCTTATTTTTAGGCAACATCTTCTTAATAATTCTCACCAATATTTTATTGGATGACTCAACTAACCCATTACCTTGAGGGTAATAAGGTGTAGAATGAATCAAATCAATACCATATTTCTGACATAAAGTATTCATCTTAGTAGATTTAAAATCCATTACATTGTCAGTCACCAATTTCTAAGGACAACCAAATACAGACATAATATTTTCCCAAAAAAAATTGATTATTACCATGTTAGTGTCATTCCTGGTTGGAACAACTTCAATCCAGTTAGTAATATAGCCTGTAGCTGTAAGAATCCATCTATGCTGTCTTGATGAAGGCGGATGAATTTCACCGATGAAGTCTAACCCCCACTGCTGGAAAGGAACATTTGCTGAGATAGGAATAAGAGGTAATGGAAGTAGCTTTTGCTTACCAGCAAAATTTTGACATTCAACACAAGTCCTGACTTTTGCAAAAACATCAGAGAAAAGAGTTGGCCAATAATAGCCAACTCTTAAGATTTTGTTTGCAGTAGCTTTCCAATATAAATGTCCACCACACACCCTTGCATGTATCTATGACATAATTTTCTGTGACTCAGGTTCATCTACACATCTTAATAAGACTCCCACAGGGTCTTTCTAGTAAAGATGATTATCCAATATGCAATACTTAACAAATTTCAATTTAAAATCCATTCTTTTCGACTTCTCCATTTCTGGGGGACATCTGAAGTTTAAAAAAAAGTACACTATATCCTTATACCAATTTGAATGAAATATTTCAGGATAATAAAATATACCTTCTCCATCTTTCTCTTCAGCTACCTCCATGTTTAGATCTAGAGCTTTGCAATTAGATTCAGCCATCAAGCGAGCTAAGCCTTGTCGTTTTATCAATTTAGTAGGTTTGATCTTAATATCAAATCCAAGAATCTTGGTTAACCATCTTCCCCTCCTGCCATCTATGTCTGGCTGCAACAATATATCTTTGACAGTAATATTTGGTACAAAAGAAACAATTTTTGAATGTAACACATAAACTCGAAAGGAATTTAAAGCCTTAACTAGTGAATATGATTGTTTTTCAATCAATTTGTACTTTAGCTCAACATCTCTTAAACCATGACTGAAAAATGAAATAGGCTGTTATTAGCCTTATTTGTTCTTTCGTAACAAAACAACTGCAATTTTTTCTTCATAAGCATATGAAAAAATCAAAAAATCTTTTTCAAAATCAGGCTGATTAAAAGTGGAGCTTCAGTCAAGGTAGATTTGATTGTCGAAAAAGAGTTTTTTTGCTTCATCTCGCCACTTGAATTCTGCATCTTTCTTCAGCAAGACATTTATGTGTTTGATTAGCTCTGCAAAATTTGGGACAAAACACCTCTAGAAAATTAATTTTCCCCAAAAATTGCTGTAATTCTTTTTTATTCCTTGGTAAGCCAATCTTTTGAATAGCCTCAACTCTCCCTGGATCAATACATATACCACTTTCTGTCACAATGTGTCCCAATAATTTTCCTTCTTGAACAAAAATGCACGACTTCTTTGGGTCCAAGGACAAACCAAATTTTCTGCATTTGTCAAAAACTTGTTTCAGATGTTTCAAATGATCTTCAGATTTTGAAAAGACTATAATTTCATCCAAGTAAATGAATACAAACTTCTCCTGCAAAGGCAATATCCATTACCCGTTAAAATGTTGTGCCTGCATTCATTAGACCAAATGGCATCTTGTTGTACATGAATTTTCCCCAGGGTGTAGTAAATAATGTCTTCTCTTTGTCTTGTTTATCAGCTGAGATTTGATTATACCCTGAAAAGCCATCTATCATTGACAATCTCTTAGAGCCTACAAATTTCTGCAAAATATAATCCATCTTGGGTAATAAATAGTTATCCTTTAGTGAACACAGGTTAAAATTGCGAAAATCAACACAAATTCTAATTTCACTATTCTTCTTTCAAACCGAGACTATATTAGCTACTCAATTGGAAAATATTTAAGGCAGAATTATTTTTGCTTCCCACATTTTTCTGATCTCTTTTTCAATAATAAGGAGCAACATGGGATTGATATGCTTATGATTTATGAGGAATTTTATGTTCCATTATACCTCTATCACAGGTCTTCAAATCACTGTAGGACCATGCAAAAATGTCCGCATATTTTTTCAACAACTTGACATATTTTGTTCTAGTTTCTAGAGAAAGAAATTTATAAACTTTAACTAATTTAGGCTGATCTTCTGTACCAATATTGCAGTCAATTGTATTCCCTCCATCTGCTTTACTTTCAAGCTTTAAAAAGACATCATTATTGTCAAACAACCTCTCTAAAGGAACTAGGCCTTTAGGAATGTGGTTTGTTTTCAATTTGGTTATCTGCAAACTCTTCCACACATTCCAGAAATTTATGAATTTCTTTGTCATCTTCAAATAATTGCTAGTATTTGATATTTTCAGGAATGGAAGGTCTATTTTTTATTTGAAAATCATATGTTTCCTTGACATCAAGAGGAACTTTAAAATTACTAGCAACTATAGCTAGTGAATTTGCCATTTGATTTTCCTCTCTAGTGACAAAATTTAAATTGAATGCTGAAAAATAATGCTCAATCAAGTCCCACACTTAATTCATATAAGTTTTAAATTTGGAATTTTTCACATGAGAGTTATTTCTAACTTGCCTTATCACCAACTCTGAATCACCAAAAGTAATTAGTTGTTCAACTCCAAAATATTTTGCTCCCTTCATTCCCAAAACAGGTGCCTCATATTTAGCAGTGTTATTAGTGGTAGCAAATTGCAATTTATATGATAGAGTTACCATTTGTTGAGTGGGAGAAATGAGAACTACACCAGCTCCTGATCCTTCTCTTGACGAGGCTCCATCAAAGTATAATTTCCAGATCTGTCCTCCTTCTAAATGCTGCTTATTTGTATCTTGAAAATGTTGTTTTTCACTAATTTCAAGTTGAAAATTGTTGTCATTAGCAGCAAGGTGTAATATGGATGACCCTAATTCATTCTCCTCTGCATATATTGGATGATTTGAGGGTTTATGTTGATCACTTATGATATAGGCCATTTGGGTTTCCCTATACAACCTCCTAAATTCCCCTCCAAACACTGGGATTGTGGCATATGTCATATCCATTTGAAGAGTGCCTCCCAATTTTTTAGACTAGGATCTGGAAAGCAACATCCCAAATCTAGAAGGTATGCTTGCAGCTACTATGTCCATCACTAAACTTTTCATAGGAAGCTGGGTAAGAGAAAAACCAAGTCTTTAATCACTCCTAAACACTTGAATTTTTTAGAATCAAAAGTGTATATGTCATGGTATTGCTTAGTGATTTCTAATCCTAATTCACCCATCACTTTCTTTGGTATTAGATTGTGAAAGGCCTCATAATCTAATAAAAAATTATGCAGCAATGTGTCATGTATATTGAGTGAAGGATAGAAAGGTGGTGAATTATCATCATTTTGGTCTTGGACATGGCTGCCTAAGTAGAGAGTAGGATGTTCATCTTCAATATTGAATGAATCAGGAGCGAGAGGTGGCTTTAACAAACTTTTAAATGACTCTTTGTATGCTGGATTTTTCAACAATTCAAGAAGTGGAACTAGGATCTTGATTTTATTTAGCTCTGACTTGAAACTGAAATAAAGAGGAGTCAATTATTTATTTTCTTCAGAAATTTTGATGATTGGGGTAGGATTAGGAGGTGGAGGGACATCATTAACTTTTACCTTTTATTTAGCAGCTTGTTTGTCAGAACCTGATTTTTGTTGAGGTTGTTGGACAAGACCTTTGGACCTCAGAGGATAATTTCTGGTTTTAGTTTCTTGTTGCTTTTTCTCATTTTGAACATGAATTTGAGCATTCTCATCATCTGAATTTTTTTTTATCCTTCACTGATCTTCATATTCTTGCAAAGTCAAACAAGTTGACAATGATGTTTCTCCTACATGATTTATGTCTTCATTTTCTTCCTCATTTTCTTGCTGCTCTTCTTCAGCAAAATTATTCAGTGGAGGCTGAACATTTTGATCATCAGCAAAGGTCTCCTGAAGGGAGCCTGATTTTTATTGGCTTCATTTTGATTGGATCTAGCAGTAAGTTTGTTCTCTAACTCCAGTTTTGTCATCTTAGAAGCAAGTTCTTTAATCAAATTGGACATTTGATCAATCTTTTCTTCTGTTGTGAAAGTTTTCGAGGAAGAAGGTTTTTCTTCTTTCATTTTCTTTTTGTCCTTTGTTGCTTTCTCCTCTTCCATTTTCAATTTATTTGAGGCCATAAGATTATACTGCACTCCAATTGAAACCTCTTGCATATCCATCAATGTTTGTGCTTTCTTAGATCTTAACCATAAAGCAAACTCAGAATCTAAGGCATTGGCAAAAGTTATCACAGTTGTGGTTTCAGGAGGTTTGATTTCTTCAGGTTCTTTGATAAATTTTATTAAATCTCTTTGTAAAATCTGCCAATGACTCATCAATATTCCTTTTTAAAGTTCCAAACTCTGTAAGGTAGTATATATAATCTTTTCTATCACCCCATTGCTTCACAAATACTTCCTCCAATTCATCTATTCTTGTTATTGAGTTTGGTGGAAGACTTTTAAACCATTTATGAGCTTCTCCATCCAAGCTCTAAATAAAGAGTCTTGACCAGACATCTCCATGTTCAATGTTTTGGTTATCAACATAAAAATAGAAAGCACCCAAATGTTCCTCAGCAGAAACTCCTTCTCCCTCTCTAGTGTATTTTGACAGATATTTTAGATAATCCCCTTGAGGAATAGGATGCAAAGTTTGAGGAAGAGCAAGTGATGCATATATTGCAATAACCATCTGCTGCATCCTTGTAAGGGCAGGATGGGCCATGGATTTCCGATGTACAATTTATGGATGACTAGTTGATGTAGTTATTTGGGAACTAGGAATTACAATCTGCGGAATTTGAATCTGCTTTGGAATAACAAAAGATTGGAATTCTTGGGCTGGTTCTTCAAGTTTTGGGATTAAAAACAATGGATTTTCAAAGAGATGAACATAGGAGATTTTTGTTTCACCTTCTATAGAAGAATCAGATTCAAATGTAGTCTCCTAAGGGGATGAGGTAACTTCAACTTTGTCTTGCTAAGCTAAAAAGTCAGATATATTGAATGTGAGGGCTTTAGGAACATTCCCTTCTAATTGATGAGAAGAATATGAACCAACAACTGGATTTAGAGACAAAGGAAAATACTCATGTTGAGGGGTATAAGAGGACTGATATTCAGGATTAGTTTGAAGAAAATTAATAATGGTTTTAAAATCTTCTTCAGTTAAAACAACCCTACCTAGAAAAGGTGCAATTTCCAATACTTGCTCTAATTCCCTTTCTGTCCGGACAAAGTCTTCTAATTTCTTATTTTCTGTATTGACACTTAAAACCTCTGTTTTTTCTTCCTTCACTGCGATAGTACTTATCTCTGATTTAATAAATGATGATTGAGAGATACTTTCAACTGAACTTAGGTTAACATCATCTACTTTATTTTTTAGGGAAGTAGTTTCAACTTGAGATATTTCAGTAGAATATTTTGAAACTGAAACTTATTTTGATTCTAAAGTAGACGAGGGTACCTTTTCCTTTGGAACGTACTTTTTATGTACCTTCTTCACTGACTGAGATGTAGCTTCAACTTATTTTTGTTTCCCTTTTGCATCTTTTATGATCTTTTCTGGGTCAATAACTGGAGTCACAGTAGGTGATCTCTAACTACTTCTTGTAGTAGGAGGTCTTGAAACCCCTTGTCCTCTTTGTGGAGTTGCCAGGTGAAAAAATTTGCAGTCAATAAAAGAGACTAGTTTCTATCCACCATTAAAACTAGTACTAGGCATTCATGCAATAACTTTGGGAGAATGGTAAGTTCAGAATCTTCGTCTCTCGGAAGACGCACCAAAAGATGTTAGCGCTGGAATCAACACTTGGACTACTTCAAGTGCTTGACCAGTCACATCCTAAGCTCTAAGGAAATTTATTGATTTGAATTATATAATTGGTAGGTGGTTAGAGCTCTCAATCACTGAAAATGGTTTCAGACAAATTCACTGTCACACCAATGAGGGTATTTAGACCTGATATGGTAGAAAAGATAAGTTTGTAGCCTATAGTAGGAAGAAAGTATGGAATAACAGAAGGGATAGTGGGTCTGCAAGGTAGAAATCCACTGCTTTGATGAAAAACAACACTAGAACCATTCTGATAATATATCAACAAGAGAAGGCTATCATAAGACTTATAATCTTATTGAATATCATTAAAAGTCACTGTCATAAGGAATGCTCTTTAACCAATTATTATGCACATATCATCAAGAAAGCTTACTAAATAAGACTGATAAAATTTGATAAGGTACATAAACACATCAAGAGGCTCATAAAAACATATAACAACATTTGAAATTACAAACTAGAACTGAAGATATTTAGGTATGGAAACACATAAGAAGGATGAACAATACACATATCAAGATAGTTATATGTCCTCAAAAGTGTTCTTCAATATCATTATCTGAAACAATACACTGATCACATGAGTATAAGATTCACAAACCACGAACCTTTTCTCTATTGAGTTTCGTCATATATATACAAGATATATTATGCTAATATTTCCACAAACAGTGTGAATCTGTTCTAGAGGAGTTATTATTTTCCTATACATAAGGTGAAGCTTATCCTTAACCATAATACACAGTAGTGCAACATAATAAAAATAAACAACATGATGGCATATAGTTCGAAGTGGTTGGACTGATCTGGCAAACTGCACTTGTTTTCTGGTATAACCACTTCCTCAAAACGTGCAACTAACAGCTGAAGATGACATCTGGCTCTTTCCCCCAAAAGTGCAAATTTTGTCAAATGAATCTAATATCTAGAAGAGGACTTGATTAATTGACACTTGGCAGCAATTTCTTCTATTTATATTGCATGCATGTAATTACCCCTCAATACCATCCTTCGAGATTTGAACAAAAACTTCCTCCACTTCCTTTATAAAAAAATTTAGGAAATAACAGCTACCTTTCATAAACATGTAGCTATTATTGGAAACCCTATAAATATTTGCATTTGTTTTTTAAGCCAAAATGCATGCTTCTTCTTCTTTGATTTTCCTTAAATGTTTAAATAAAATCAAGTATAGAAGCAAATATTTTGAGGGACTCTGCCTTGGAGAGTCTTTTAGCTTTTCCTTTCCCTGCATGTTTCTGTTTTTGATCTCTGGTATTCCCGGCTTCCTTTCCTAGGCTTTCATCAACATTTATTATTTCATCTTTCAGTCTAGGATTAGCAATGAGTTTGATGTTTAATCTTAGCTTATTTTTAGGCCTAGTGTGAGGTATTTTGAGGTATGGGTTGGGAATATAAGAAACCCCTCTTCTTCTCCACATCATACTGCTAGACTGACTTGCCTCATACTCCGTCTCTGAGAAATACTCTTCAGTACTATCTTCTTCGAAATATGAATAGGAGTGAATGATGTTCTTGTCCTTTCTTTTGGTAGATGTCTTGGATGTCTTAAGAGAAGAAAATAATTGAGCTAATGTTGGTTTTACTTTTGAAGGGGTGTCACTGTTTTCTTCTTGCTCTCCTGCAACTTCTAGAACAAAGTGTTGAACTGGTACTTCAACGATGATTTCCTCTAAAGTTAATTCTGCTAGGATCAATTTCCTTTTGCCTTTATGTCTTGAGGAAGAGGCTACGTTTTCCTCACCTGTAGATTGTTGAGTTTTCCCTTGCTCCTATCTAACTACATGTTCTCTTCTGAATGATGCTAAAGTTTGGGGTTATTTTGAAGTTTTCCTTGTATAAACCTTTTCTTCTGGCTGTACCATTGATATGGGAGGTTTTGGCTCTTTTAGCTGAACTTCTAGTTTGTCTACTCGTTGATGTAATAGAATGAGCTACTTGTGAACTATTTGGCACAGGTGTTGAGCCAGTTGTTCTTCCTAGACATTTTTCTTCTTAGGTATCCCTACCCTCCTCTTAGAATTGATACTACCAAACCCTTCATTTATTAGAAATTTTTCCTAGGTAGTTCTATTTTTCTTAAGGTGATAGACCAACAAAATCTTGATTAAGCCTCTATGATAGAGGTTATGTAGGGAATAATTAGGGATCTTATGTAACTTCAAAGACATTTTAAACAAGGATTTGTAGAGAAAGAAAGGCAAATTCATAGGTCTGGCACCTGAGATGTGAGAGATAAATATCACTTGATATTGGTGAACAATGGAGAATCTAACCCCACAAGTGATATAACATTGCACAATAGTTATAACACGCTACTATTCTTTCCTAAAATAAGAAATATGCACAGTAGGAGTCCAATTGACATTTACCTGCTCAGTTTTGAGGAAATAACTTACATCTGCTTGCAAAATTTTCTTTTTGAACCAACATTCTCCAGTAGCTGAAGTCTAAGTAGCCCTGGCTATAATGGTCTTGGTGATTTTGAAGATTTTGCTTCCAAGATTGACTTTCTCCCCGTCAAAACTTTTAGCAAAGGCTTGTGTAACAACTACATTTTCCCCTGATAATTTCTATAGAAACTTGTACCAGCCTGCTGTTTGAAATTGGTGCTTTGCTCTGGAGTCAAAAAATCTAGTATTTGTTGGCTTAGGGTGGTTAACCTTTCCGCATTTACCCATCCCGCTTAACACCTAAGCTCCTTCTTTATGCACAACTGTTTAAACTAGATACAAAAACCCTACACGCAACCCTAATTTCTTGCTTGAAATGACAAGTTGTTTGCTGGAAAACGTAACCCTATCAGCTGTAACCTCCTTGGAGAACTCGGTCATGAAAAATAGCAAACGTAATCTTCTGGGGTCTATGCGCCTTTAATCACGGTGTGGTTTAATTGACACGATTTCAAATGATTCAAATCCGAGCACCAAGTCACCCCATAATATATATCACTCTTCTGTATCATTAATAAATTGCTACATTGTACCTCATTTTCCGCCTCAACTATAATGAGTAGCTACAGGTTAGCTCCACCAATAATATAATCACTCATTTATAATATTACTTCTAATTTGGAAATAATTACCCTTTCAAAAAAGAATAATATCTCATAGCATAGAAGATATTCAACTAATTTCAAAGCAGAATGATATTTTCTCTGAAAAATTCTCCTTACAACTCCTTATGTAGTTTCGTGGAAATAGCTACTTTTATCTCTGTTTCACCAATGAAACCAAAACCAAACTCCTGAAGAAATAGCTTCCTTTTCAAAAGAGTAGCTATTATTTTAGAAAGAGAAGCTATTATTTTATTTCTAAAATGACAGATAACTTTGACTCTAGCCTAATTTAAAATAATGGTTTTAACTTTTTATGAATCTAAGACATAATACCACCTATAAAACTGAAAATATTTTTGGTTTTGAGACTCTTTTTGGATTTTATTGAACACGATTAGAACTTTTACATAGGCTAGGGAACAAGCAAAAATTCAAAAACAGTAATATAATGGTAGTCAAACTATTAACATTTATTGTGCTAATATAGTTGTTTTCCTATTGTTTTCTATGAGCAATTGTATTGGTTATCATGTTGACATTATGGCTGATTTTCCATGGTTTCTTTTCTTGCCATTTTTTGGTTATATGCTGGTTATATGATGTATTGTATCTATGACTATTGATATGTTTTGATAAGTTATTGAATGGTTGACGAATGCATGGGATAACAAGTGTTATTGCAACTTGCTAGAGAGGGCATAAAGCCTTCTTCCTGATTCTCAGATGAAGTTCAAATCCCTATGATCATATATGCATTCCTGACTTGTAGCTTACATGTTCATCTTATGTTTGACGAAATGTATATAATGGATTAGTCATGTCTAGGTCAAGTTATTTCTTGAGTTTTAATTGATTAACATTGTCATCACCTTTGATAGCATTATGGAAAGTTACAAGCAGTTCTAGGCAGTGGTCTAGAGGCTGGCCTGAAAAAGTGGCTCAGATATCGTGACCACACCCTCTAAATTAGGAAATTTTTGTCATAAGTACATGGAAGCAGTCTCATGCATGCAGTTAAAGCCTTCTAACCACACTGAAGTTGTGTTGTGCGTGAATTTTGGGAGTTTCCCTTGTAAAAAGAGCTCCAACTCAGGGATTGGCCATCTAGATTGGTTTGTAGGCTTATGAGTGGTTTGTAGTCCTTGAGGGATTTTTGTAAGTTGTTGGTGTGTCGACCCCACTTCCATAAATAGATCTTGGAGGTCATTTCATATCATTTTGACACTCGTCTCATGTTTACACTAATGAGCTTGTAAAAGTGGGTAAATGTGGGAGGAGGAAGTGACACTAATGGTGGAAAGTAAGGAGTTTTTCACCATCAGGGAAGGTTCAATTCACACGAGGGAACTTGTGGTAATGGTGGAAACTTTTGTTGCACCTAGAGATACCATATTAAATGGTTTCGTGGCTCATGCACACATAAGTGGATCAAAGGCCAACCCCATGTCCTCCTTTAAAAAATCCCAAAGGCATTGGATCAAATGGTGGAAAGTGAGGGTTTTTCACCATAGGGCAAGGCTCAATTCCCATGAAGGCTTCCCTGGGGCCATAGGGGCACCTTGAGGTAGTGGAATAACATGTGTTTACACGCAAAGAAACCATATTAGATGGTTTCGTGACCCGTTCACACATAATGTAACAACCCTCGTTAAAAATACATGTAAAAAGATATAAGACCAAGGTCATGGGACACATATTCCAAGTTGAATGGCAGGAAAAAAAAATCCTATTGGGTGTTCAGTTTGGTTTATCATGGCTAAGGAAATTGTAAAAAGAAATTGCAAAGGATTTAGAAAGGCATGAGGCATTAATTGACATTTTATTTATGAAAATAATGGAAATTAGGAGAAAAGGAAGGTGAAAGTTCATAGGTTGCATGTGAGAAGGAAAATGAAGGAAAATAATGGAAAATTGAAAAAAATAGAGGCCTCATTAATAAAAAGTCTTCTCAGGATCAATTCACAGAATTTTGTTAGTTGAGTTTTGGATCCCTCATTCTATTCTCTCTCTCATACTCTTAGACACTTAGAGTTTTTATTGGAGCACTCTTGGAGGAGTGTGACATACTTGGGATTTGGAGTAAGAAGGAAAAGGAAAATCAGGAAGGTACATGAGGACACTGGGATCAGAAGCTACAAGGGTTTTTCTTGTAGGTACCGGTTGCATGTATGATTTCCTTACTAGTTTTGGCATGGATGACATATGCATGTGGTTATTTGGTTATGATCTCTCAATGGAATGGAGGATTGCTTAGATTGACAATGGTTTTTCCTAGCCTTACCATTTCTAGGATAGCCATGTTGTTGTGTGTTTTACTTTTTTTTTTTTTTTGGTTTTCATGTTCCCTTCGCTGTTGGTTGAGTTATTAGTTCTTGGAAGCCTTGGTTGGAAAAACGCTCTGGAAGCCCTATAACAGCTTGGGTTGAGTTACTAGTCCTGGAATCGTTGGTTGGAAAAAATATATAGAAGCCCTTGGTGGGTTGAGTTACTTGTCCTGGAATCCCTGGTTGGACAAGCAATCTAGAAGGTTGACGTCAGCTGTGGGTTGAGCTACTAGTCCTGGAAGCCCTAGTTGGAATAAACACTCTAGAGCCGTGGAAAACTTGGGTAGAGACCAATATGGTGATTCTTAGTGATGTCCGACTGTGAGCTGGAATCACTGGTTAAGGTTTGAGGTGCTTTGGACTCTAGAAGCCCTGGTTTGGTTTTGATTGATTTGTTTTACGAGATTCCACATTCATGCTTGGAATATGGCACGAGGGTTATTGGCTGAAAGAGAGATTTGGTTCAGCCAATCTATGGTCGGGTGGTTCGTGGAAGTCCCATACCTAGTCGGCCTATGAAATCATCAACAAGAGCTATTTCGCCTTGGTATTTTATGGGTAAATATATTTTTTTATATGTGGTTTATATGAATGTTATTTCCTTGATATTTTTTTTTGGTTATATGCTGGTTATGAGTGAGTTTTATGAAAATGATGATGTATGGATCTCATCATGTTTTTATTAATAAATGAATGTATAATGAATACATGGCTTAGTATATGGTAATAGATTTATTGTGATGAATAATAAATCCTTCTTAGTGATTCTTAAATAAGTGTGAGAACCTTATGCTCAGATATGTTGTTATGACCTGTAGATTGCATATGTGTGATATGTTTGACGAAATTCCTATCATGGCTAGTAGCGGTCCAATCAATCCATTAGTGAATTATTTGCATTATCATATTTGTTTCCCTGTAATTTATCATTCTTGGAGGTTTCATGGAGTTCAGCGCAATGGCCCAAGTTCTGGCCCTTAAAACTTGGCACATGATCCAAAGTCGTTGGCACAAAACTACCTAGAAAAGTCCCCAGTTACAGGCATGCCCTTGCTATGGCAATGAATAGAGGGTCCCAGTCGCATGAATTTCGATGTCATGGGAGCGAATAAAGCTTTAATGTAGTAAAATGTTAGGTTGTCTTAGGGGTTGGTCACCTGGAAGGGTTGGATGGCTCTTGGGGGTTCTGTTGCACGTGTAGAAGTCCAGGTTGCCTGTGTTCTGTTAGTTCCACTTCCTTAACTGATACATAGGGAGTTGAATCATATCATAGTAAATATTCATCACATGTTTACCATAGTTGGCCGATTACTTGGGTAGATGTGGGAGGATGTTGTAATGGAGTGGTATCAATGAATGGTTCAACACTTGGATTAGATAGGAGAAATTTGTTTGTCATGCATGCATGAAGGATGTATATGTGCTTGCTATGTATGCAGGGTGGTAGTCATTGTTATGGTTGTGTTTCCATGTAGGATTTGATGATGTTGTTGTTGGGATGTGTTAGTCATGAATACATGCCAGTTTCATATGTGTTCTTTATGTTTGAGGACTATGTGCATGTTGTTTATGCATGGCATTGGTCATATTTGTTGTAATACCCTCCTCCCACATCTACCCGAGTAACTGAAAAACCAGGGTAAACATGTGATGATAGGCTACTATGATCTGATTCAAATCCCCATGTACAGTTACGAAAGTGTAACTGATACAACAAAACTAATCTGACCTTCTACACATCCTATAGAACCTCTAGGAGCTAACCCACCCTTATAGGTGACAAACCCATGATGAAACTCAACATTTCAATGAATTAAACCCCCCTGTCGCTCCCTTTCCAAGGAATTCATGCAACTGAGAGCCCCAGTCGCTCCCATGAGCCTGCCTCAGTGTGACAATAGCCTTTTTCTGCCAGCGAATGCGATATTTAAGGCTAATTTCTAGGGCTAGGACCCAGTCACTTCCCAAAACTCCATGAAACTTCCATAAATGAAAAGTAACCTCGAAACAATGATACAAATTCAAATACTTGAACAAGGCCTTGACTGGACCCCTACTAGTGATGATAGACATTTCTTCAAACATGCCATAAATATGCATTCTACAGGTTAAAACAACAAATCTGAGTATAGGGGTCTCATACTTATCTGAAAATCACTAAGAAGCATTGATGCCTTATCACATTAGCTGAAATATCATCTATTAGGTCATATATTCATTGTTGATTAATTTACAAATCAAAACATGATGATATCCATACATCATCATTGTCACAAAAAATACTTTTAGCCAACATATAAACAACATAAATATCATGGATATGATAACCATGAATACCATATATGAACTAGTACATTTACACATGAAATACCAAGTATAACAAGCTCTTAAAGGAAAAATAGGTTTGGGACTTCCATGTTCCACCCGACCATAAATTGGTTGAACTAAATCTCTCTTTATCCAATCACCCTTGTGCCATATTCCAAGCATGAATGTGGGATCTCATGAAACAAATCCAAAAAAACCAAACTAGGGCTTCCAGAGGCTAAACCACCTCAACCCTCAACTAGTGATTCCACCTCACGGCCAGACATCACTAAAAACCACTAGATTGGTCTCTACGTAAGTTTTCCAAAGCGTTTTTTCCAACCAAGGCTCTAGGACTAGTAACTCAAACCACATCTGTTGTCGGGCTCCAAAGCATTTTTCCAACCTAGGCCGCAGGACTAGTATCTCAACCCACATCCAAAGGAACATGAGAACCAACCTAAAAACAAAAGAAAGACTACCACGACACCATGGCTATCCAGGAAATGGAAAGGCTAGGAAAAAACATAGTCAATCCAAAAAATCCTCCATGATAATCATAACCAAGAAACCACATGCATGTGCCATGCATGCCAAAACTAGTAAGGAAATCATACATGCAACTCGGTACCTGCAAGAAAAATCCGATATAGTTGTTGATCCTGATGTCCTCTTACGATTTTATGATTTTCCTTTTCCTTCTTGCTCCAAATCCCAAGTATGCCACACTCCTTCAAGAGTGCTCCAAGAAAACTCTAAGTGTCCAAGAGTGTGCAAGAGAGAAAATAGAAAATGAGAGCTCCAAAAATTGAACTGCCAAAACTGAACTTACAAAAGGTACCAGCTAATCCTTAGGAGTATTTTTATTAATGAGGCCTCTAATTTCTTAATTTTCCTCCTCACATGCAACCTGTGACCTATCACCTTCATTTTCACCTAATTTCCATTATTTTCATAAATAAATGCCAATAAATGCCACTTTACCTTTCCAAAGCCTTTTCCATTGCCTTTGTCAATTTCCATAGCCATAATAAACCAAATGAACACCCACATTAGGATGTTTTTCCCAACGTTCAACTTGGAATACATGTCCCGTGACCATGGTTATTATTTTTCCTTTATTAACTTTTATTACATGGAGTTTTAACTCGGGGATGTTACAGACCCCTCCCCCTTAGGGGAACACTATCCTCGGTGTTAAATGACACTTATAACCAACAATAATGTTGATATCAATACATACCTCCCATGGAGCTTTATAACTTAGCTCATTGCAATATTTACAATGATTAACCAGTTGAGAAGAAACCAACATGACAACGTAACAAAATAACAACCATAATGATGTGATACGCATAACGCTTATTGGATATTTATAACATAGCTCATGGCAGTATTTACATCCATATACATATGTACATATACCAAAATATCACCTCAAAGCATATACCCAAAAAATTCGCTCAAACAACGAATATAGAAGGATACATAGCCCACATATGATCTGCCATCGCCCATGTAGCTTCATCGGGCCCAAAGTGCTTCCAATGCACTTAAATATGCTTGATTTCTCAGTTTCAGAGCATGAGCATCTCTGTCTGCATTGATGTTCTGACTGGAATTATCCTTCTGGATCCACCTGCAATAGGGACCATTCAATCACGTGATCAACATATTTAACATACTTCTTAAGCAATGACACATGGAAAACATCATGGAATTTAATCGTTGGAGGATGTGCAATTCGATAGGCTACTGGTCCAATCCTCTCGAGAATCTTGAAAGGTCCATAAAACTGAGATGCCAAATTGGTACATGATCCAATCCATAAGGATATCTTCCTAGGCCTGATGCAGAAGTACACTTGTTCCCCAAATTAAAACTCCTTAAGCAACCTGTTCCGATCTACATAACTTTTCTGCCTATCCTTTGCTTCTTTCAAATTCTTCTTGATTACCTGGATTTACTATTCCATTTTGGCCAACATGTTCGGTCCAATAAATATCTTGTTAACTGGATCATTCCAACTGATATTAGTATTACAAATATGCCCATAGAGTGCCTCGAACAGACTCATCCTTAGTGACTCCTGATACCGATTGTTGTAATAAAACTCAAGCAACAGAAGGTAATCCTCCCATATCTTCTACTAATGCATCACATACATCCTCAACATTTCATCCA
Organism: Pinus albicaulis; assembly: GCA_034641835.2. Classification (NCBI taxonomy): domain Eukaryota; kingdom Viridiplantae; phylum Streptophyta; class Pinopsida; order Pinales; family Pinaceae; genus Pinus; species Pinus albicaulis. The sequence goes on from CM076575.1 coordinate 910,242,125, forward strand.
ATATCTTGTTGACCCTCTCCATATATTCATCTGTCTTCAGATGATAAGTTGTGTTGAAGGCCAATTCTGTACCCAAACTTGTAAATTACTCTTTCCAGAACCTAGAAGTGAACTTGGCATCCCTTCTTCACATAATATTCCTCAGAACACCATGCAATATGACCACATCTTTGATGAATACCTATGCTACACTACTAGTTGAATAAGTAGACTTCACTAGAAGGAAGTGCACTACCTTCGTCAATTTGTCCACCACAACCATGATGGAATCTTGTTGTCTAGATGTCCTTGGAAAACCTGTGATAAAATACACATAAATTACCTCCCACTTCCACTCTGGAATTGTAATAAAATTTAATATTCCATCTAGATGTTTACACTCTGCTTTTCACCTATTGACAGTGCAAGCATATAGCACAAACTCTACCATGTCCTTTTTCAGATTCGACTAATAATAAAACTTCTTCACTACTGTCAATGTTTTTTGATATCAAAAGTGACCTGAATATGATTTGGCATGAAATTCCCTCAAGATAAGCTTCTTGATCTCACTGCTATCTGGTACATAGATCATGTCCCTAAATCTGATCAAGCCATCTTCTGTGAGATGAAAGTTCATATCCTGTGCAGTAGTACCTGTACCTATACCACTACTCTGTTATAACCTATGTCTGAGCTCCATGTACCTGTTATCCTGCTGACCTGCCTGTAAGATCTGATCCTATAAGTTTGTCTTGTAGGAACTCATAGCTACTATATGATTCACCCGTATCTGCCTGCTAAGAGAATCTGTGACCTTATTCTCTTTACCCTTGATGTACTTGATCTCAGAGTCGAACTCACTAATCGTAGCCAACCATCTAGCTTGCCTGACATTAAGATTCGGCTGGTCAAAGAAATATCTCAATCCACTATGATCACTCATTAATACAAACCTCCTACCAAGAATATAGTTTCTCCACATCTTCAATGCATGGATGATCGTTTCCAACTCCATATCATGTGTTGGATAATTCTACTCGTGCTCATTCCATGATTCATAACATACTACCTATCCTTCCTACATAAGAACTCCACCAAGTCCTCTCTTGCAAGCATCTGTACACACCACAAGCTCTGTCTGGATAGTCCATTCAAACTTCTTACTTTTTCTTTTCAACGACGTAATATGATAGGAAATCCATGAGAAGTTATTGATGAACCACCTGTAATAACCTGCTAATCAATGAAGGACCTTGCCTCATCCACATTCCTAGGAGGTTCCCACTCCATGATAACTCTTACCGTCTCTAGATCCACTATTATGCCTTCCTTGGAAACCACATGTCCCAAGTAATGTACCTCTATCCGAAAGAAACTGCACTTGTTATGCTTATCATACAACTAATGCTCTCTCAGCAATCTCAATATTGTTTCTAAGTGTTCAACTTGCTCTTCTTCATTTTAGAATATACCAATATATCATCAAATAATACAATAAAAAACTTGTCCAGATAAGGACGTAACAAAATATTCATCAAGAAAATAAAAGTATCTGGAGCATTAGTCAAACCAAATGGAACTAGAAAAAACTCATAATTCCTATACCTAGTCCCGAAAGTTATCTTGTATATGTCCTATTCCTTGATGCGTACCTGATGATATCATGATCTAAAATCAATCTTTGAGAACATTGTTTCTCCCTTCAACTGATTGAATAAATCATCAATCCATAACAATGGATACCTATTCTTAATGACCACCTTGTTCAACTGTCTGTAATCGATGCACACCTTGAGAATACCATTCTTCTTCTTTACACACAATACTGATGCATACCAAGGTGATGCACTTGGACTAATAGAACCCTTTTCAAGAATTTCCTTCAACTCTACTAACTCTAGAGTGCTGATCCTGTATGGTGCCTTTGATGATGGTGCTACCCCCGATACCAACTTAATAGAAAAGTCTACTTCCCTATGAGGCAACAATTCTGAAGTCTCTGCTAGAAATACATCCTAAAACTGTTGTAATATTGGGTACCTTCTCAATATCTCTGAATTCTCATCCTCCTTACCTTTATCACTAGAAATGTGCACCGCAAATAACACACACCCTTTTCTACGATTGCACTTAGCTTGCATAACTGTCACCATCCTAATGGATGTTGCCTTCTTCTTACCCTTCAATTTCCTTTGTTCTCCATTGTCATTCAAACATTCAATGGATTTGTCATAACAATCCACTTCAACCTTATGAATATATAACTAATCCATACCCAAAATAATATTGTATGATCCCAATGGAAATACATTCAAATGTGTTGATGTAGGCATACCATTCAACTCAAATGCACAAGCTCTAACCCAATGATGAACTCTCTTCTTTGTACCTGTAGCCAATTGTACTAACCAAGAGTCTACATGCACTTATTTATTGAAAGCACACTTATCCACCAAGTTAGGGTTAACATAACTATAATTAGATCCAGGTTCAATAAACATAGAAACAACTTGATCACAAATATTACCACCCATCTCAATGATGATGCCTGATGATCTGCTTGTCGCTTATCCAATGCTGCATAAATCCGAGGAACACTTTTTCCAATATCCCCCACTGTTTGTGCCTCCTAAGCACTGTAAATTTGCGGTCTACCACCCGGATGCTGTGGACAATCTCTCTGACGGTGATCTTTGCCACAATTCCAACACTGCACAAGCTTCCTGTCATCACCCTTGTTCTACTCAGATCAAAATTAATATCCTCTGTCAGATGCATTAAAACTTCTTATGCGACGCTGTATTCTCTTTGTTACTTGTGTCCCAAGGCCTTGCTCGTTTCTTGTCCCATTTTCCTTTAATATTTTCATTACCTTTATAGTCTGGTTTAGTCTCAGATCTGCACTTTGATTGTTCACAACAAGGTTTTAGGTTATGGATGACCTTCTCTAATGATTTAGGCTCATCAAAATCAATCATATCCTTAAATGGTATCGACAACTTGCTGATGAATCTCTGAATCTTGGCCTTCTCCTCCTTGAGGTAAGGCACATATCTCAACAAATCCAAAAATTTGCTAGTGTACTCCTCATCGATCATAAACCCCATCTTTAGCTCATATAATTATTTTGCCCCGTCATCATATTATCTCTCTGATAGGTACTGCTTCCTGGATAGCCTCTCAAATTCACTCCAAGTCAACTCCTCCTCATAAATACATCTAACATTATTTACATCTTCCCACCAAATATATGCTTTACCTTTAAGACTGCACATAGATATTATGGCCTTCATGCTTTTTGAGTAATCATGTAACCTAAATAACTTGTTCATTCCAAGAAACCATGCTTCTACATTCCACGACTTCTTCATTTCTCCATAAAATGTAGGTGGCCTTGATTTCTTAAACTCATATGAAAAATATCCCCTGTCATTCCTCTTGTAAGGGTGATAATGACGATGATGTCATTCCTCTTGTAAGGGTGATAATGACGATGATCATGATGTCTGTCAGAAATAGTACTAGAATGGAATCTGTGTCCATCACCTCTTTTGTTCATTGTATCGAAGAAAATGCCATCCTTGATTGTGTCATCTCTATATGAACTGTTCCCACCATGAGATCAACTGCCATATTCCCCATTAGACTTGTCCTCCTGTACATGGATGATTTGAAGTGGTCCCTGTCTCTACAAATCTGACAAGCCTTGAAGGATCGATACATTTACTTCAACTTGTTTCTCATGTGCCCTAGCAAGTCTCTATTGTGATTGAATGATTTAGTATTTATCTGCTTTGTAACTCCTTATTTTCGCCTTTAAACTTCTCAAAGTATCTGCTATGTGTGGGGAGTATTCCTCACCATTTTTCTCATCTGATCAATAGGCAGAATCTTGTGAACTATAGTCTACCACTCTGCTAGACATATTTGTTCCTCTCTTACTCCAAGGTATATCATGTTATCTTAACCAAATCATAAACAAACCAACATAACTCAGTCTAGTTCAAGGGAGGATATATCGGCTGCAAGATCAACTAGATTAGTGTAACGCATATAAACATAATCATAACAGTACATAGAAATGATCTTAATCCTCATCTAGTTACCATGCATGATTCCACAACCACAACACCAACTATATATAATGCATGCATAACAACATATACACCAACATGTATGAAAAATACACCATCAACATGCATTCATGATGACCATACACCACAACAACACCATCAACATGCATTCATGGCGACCATACCCCACTACAACACCATCAAATTTCACATGGCGACACAAATGCAACCATGACCACCACCATGCATACAAAACAAGCACATAGACTAGAAGCATACAAAACATATATGAAACTGACATGTATGCATGATCAACACACCACCCATCTAGTCCAAGGGGTGAACCATGCTCTGATACCGCTTTGTAACACCTTCCTCCCACATCTACCGAAGTAACTGGCCAACCGGGGTAAACATGTGACGAGAAGCTACTATGACCTGATTCAAATCCCCATGTACAGTTAAGGAATAGGAACTGACATAACACAACCAAGATGACCTTCTACACATCCTATAGAACCTCCAGGAGCTAACCCACCCTTCCACGTGACCAACCACTAAGGGAACTCAACATTTCAATGAATTAAACCCCCAGTCGCTCCCTTGCCAAGGCTTCCATGTGACTGAGAGCCCCAGTCGCTCCCATGAGCCTCCCTGAATGCAACTGTAGCCTTTTTCTGCTAGTGCTATGCCAACGACTACGAGATTTAAGGATAATTTCCAAGGCTAAGACCTAGTCGCTGCCCAGAAATCCATGAAACTTCCAGAAATGAAAAGTAACATCGAAAAAATGATACAAATGCAAATACTTGAACAAGGAATTGACTGGACCCCTACTAGTCACGAAAAACATTTCGTCAAACATGTCACAATTATGCATTCTATAGGTTAAAACAACAGATTTGAGTATAGGGGTTTCATACTTATCTGGAAATCGCTAAGAAGCATTGATGCCCTATCACATTAGTTGTAATATCATCTATTAGGTCATATATTCATTGTTCATTCATTTACAAATCAAAACATGATGAGAGACATACATCATCACTGCCATAAAACATACTTTTAACCAACATATAAATGACATAAATAACATGGTTATGACAATCATGGATACCACATATGAACCAACACATTTACACATGAAATAAAAAGTAGAAGAATATCTTAATAATGAATGCAAAGGCCAACCAAGTTCAAGACTTCCACGTTCCACCTGACCATAGATTGGCTGAACCAAATATCTCTTCAACCAATCACCCCTATGCCATGTTCCAAGAATGAATGTGGGATCTGATGAAACAAATCCAAAAAAATAGAACTAGGGCTTCTAGAGGCTAATCCACCTCAACCCTCAACCAGTGGTTCCACCTCACGATTGGACATCACTAACCATCACCAAATTGTTATCTACCCAAGTTTTTTAGGGCTCCAGAGCGTTTTTTCCAACAAGGGCTCTAGAGGCTCGAGGACTAGTAACTCAACCCACCGATGGCTCCAAAGAATTTGTACAACCAAGGCTCTAGGACTAGTAACTCAACCCAAGCTGTTACAGGGCTCTAGAGCATTTTTCCAACTAAGGCTATAGGAATTAATAACTCAACCCACAACCAAAGGAACATGAGAACCAATCGGAAAACAGAAGGGAAAGACTTCCACAGAACCATGAATATCCAGGAAATGACAAGGCTAGGAAAGAACATAATCAATATAATCAATCCTCCATTCCAATGACAAATCATAACCAAGGAACCACATACATGTTTCATGTATTCCAAAACTAGTAAGGAAATCATACATGCAACTCGGTACTTGAAAGAAAAATTCGTTGTAGTTGTTGATCCCGATGTCCTCTTGTGCCATCCTACTTTTCCTTTGCCTTCTTGCTCCAAATCCCAAGTATGCCACACTCCTCCAAGAGTGCTCCAAGAAAACTCTAAGTGTCCAAGAGTATGAGAGAGATAAAATAAAAAATGAGAGCTCCAAAAACTGAACTGCCAAAAACTGAACTGACAAAAGGTACCAACTGATCCTCAGAAGCCTTTTTATTAATGAGGTCTCTATTTTCTTCATTTTCCATTATTTTCCTTCATTTTCCTCCACACATGCAACCTGTGGCCTTCACCTTCCTTTTCTCCTAACTTCCATTATTTTCATAAATAAATGCCAATAAATGCCAATTTTCCTTTCCAAAGCCTTTTCCATTGCCTTTTCTAATTTCCATAGCCATAATGAACCAAATGAACACCTACACTAGGATGTTTTTCCCAAAATTTAACTTGGAATACATGTCTTGTGACCATGGTTATTATTTTTCCTTTATTAACTTTTTTTACATGGAGTTTTAACCTGGGGCTGTTATAATTGCAGTGGTGTTGCCACATGAAAGTTGATGGCGTTGTTGATTGGATGTGGTCATCATGAGTGTATGTTGTTTATGCATTTGTTATGCATCTCAGTGTCTATAGGTTGTTGTGCATGCATTGTTATGGTTATGGTTATGCATGCATAATAGGATAGATATGCTTTGTGATGTCATTGTATCTAGTTATGTCATCATGATGTCGTTGATAAGATATGACGTTGATATATTGCCTAAGGTAGAGCAGGAGATGCAGACTATTAGAGAAAGGTTGCAACACTAGAATTTGGGGTAAGAGCAGATCATCATACACGTATTGTATGTTTGGCACATATGTATGTTATTTAATGAATTGTGATATTCATTAGGGTTATATACATGTTTGTCATTTTATTGTTGTTGTGGTTACATGCATGGTAGATGCTAGTTAAGTGTGATCATATGCACATGCGTTAGATAGTCATGTAGGATAGTAAATTGTTGTTATATGCATTGCTTTTGATGTTATATGTTAGTTAAATTGATTATTAGGGTTATTTCCTTTAATTTCTTGATGTTATATGTATCGTGCTAATTTGGATTGGCCTATGCAGATGGTTAGGGTTATGACATTCAGGGATGAGTTGACCTATTTGTGATATTGTGTTGTACTAATCTAGACTGACTGTGCATATGTGATTGTTATGCATGAATGAAATTTTTTTATGAGTTTGTTATGTGAACATGTTATCTAGTTACTGCTATGAATATCATGACCTTATTTATGTTTGAGTTGATATGTTGTGAAGTTATATCGTGCTAATCTAGATTGATTGTGCAGACAAGATAGCCTCCTATGAGATACATTAAGGTATGAGTTTGCTTATGTCGTCTACTTGGTGCTTGAGTGTTTGATTATGTCGACCATTTGGTGTTTGGTGTTTATTATGTCATCTATATGTTATTGGAACGTTTGATTATTTGTATGATATGAGAACATATATATAAGATTGCAAAAAGGAATTATCTTGTTTTGAGATGGTTTCACTAACACATATGTGTTGAGAAAAATTGTTATATACTTGAGTGGAAGTAGGTGATAGTTGTAGCACTATGACTTATGACTGTGAATTGATTATAATATGGTTGTTAGTCCTGTAAAGGTTGATTTCAAATTAATGGACATGATGTCTTGATCTTTGGAATGTGTGAATGACATGCATGAGAATTTGCAAGGAAACATGCTTGGTATTGACGTGTCAAGGTAACAATAGATTTGTTTATATAACCAACAACTGGTCGATGTGATAACACATAATAAAAACTCAATTGCAACAAGGTAAATGGTAAAAGAAAGGAATTGGGTAAGAATTCCTTTGGCTATGTTTGGAAACCATAATTCCAAACGAATGAGTGCTTTGTAGACAAGAAGTCTTATTAACCTTGATTTTATCTGACATTATGTGGATATATGCTATATTCATAAACATGTATTTGACAGATATATTAAAAAATTTATAGTTATAGCTACGTATGTCAAGGGAATTGGAATCCCTTGAGAGATGGTATGGATGTGTTCAGTTACAGGTCAACGTGCTTGGCACAACAAGGTAAGATAATTGGTATATTGTAATATTTGTTTATACATTGACAATTACATGTTTATGGAAACATGATATAGGGAATTGCATGACCAAGAGAATTCCATGAAATATTAGAGAAGGTCCAGGTTGAGCTTTCCTTTGGAAGCACTAGGAACCATGGGGATTAAGTCATGGTGTTTGTTGTTAGTCTTGTGCTTCCGATGTTTTATGATTTGTTTGTGTTTGTTTTGTCGTTTTGTTTATGTCTGGTGTAAGGCCTTGTCACTTTGTTTCCCGTGTCATATTTCTACTTGTTTTCATGGCTTTCTTCTTGTTTGTTTATTTTTCTTGCCTTTATGTTTTGAGAGTTTTGGAAATTGGTTTAGAAAGAAGAAATTTAATGGAGTTTGGGAAGAGCTGGATGAAGTCCAACAGGTAATGTAAGACTCGAATGAAGCTCGGTGCATGAGTAAGGGAAATTGAAGGCAAGAGTATGACAACCAGTTGGATTGGATGGGTCCATTGGGATAAAAGGACGATAGCAGGACAATCATGAGAAAGGTAACATGGAAGGTAAAGTAAATGGATTTGAGGTGTCAAATTCCTTGGCTATGTAGGGAAGTGTTGTTCTCAATGTCGTGCATGGATAAAGGGAGTTCTCTTAACATTGACCTCATGATATCTGTAATTATGTTGTGATCATGATTATGCTGATGTCTTTATATGACATGTATGTATGTCGTGTCTGATAGAGTTGTCATGGATCGTGTGTGACAGGATCACCTTGCCTGAGGATGAACCACATTAGATGGTTCGAAACGTCGACCATATTATAATGATGTGATTAACTCGAAATACATTTATTTAAGATCATGATTGTTTTATGTTTATATATATATATATATATATATATATATATATATTCATTGTATGACATGGTTGTTCGAGATCATTCTTGTGGAGGAATGATTGCTTATGCAGGTGAATGGCATGAAGAGGTTGCTAGCTATAAGGAATCAAGTGGAAAAGTAGTCCTGACAAATCTATCATGTGGATATGAGTTGATATTATGTGTTTATACTCTGCTATGTTTACATTACAGACATGTAATGTTGAGAGATACATCAACGGAATGAAAACATCGTGATATGTGACATGCTAGGATAAGCGTGGATGGCAGAGAGACACTAGATGCAAGGTCATTTGGTAAGGATAATGCGGTCTTAGGATGTGCAGTACTGGTGTTGTGTACATGTAGCATATGTAGTATTGGGTACATATGATGCTGTGTGCCTGTTGTATATATGGTGTTGCATGTATATTGCATATGCAGTGCTGGGTATAGATGGTGATATGTACATGTTGGATATGCGGTGCTGTGTACATATTGTACTGTGCGCATGATGGATCTGTGGTGTTGTGTGCATATGGTGCTATGTACATGTTGGATATGCGGTGTTGTTTACATATGGTGCTATATACATGTTTTATATGCAGTGCTATGTACATATGGTGTTGTGGACATGTTGTACATGTGGTGCTGTGTACATGTTGTACATGGTGTTGTGTGTACGATTGTACATGTGGTGTTGTGTGCATGTAGTGATGTGTACATGTTGTACATGTGGTGTCATGTACATGTTGTGCATGTGGCACCGTGTACATGTGGTGTCGTGTACATATCGTGCATGTGGTATTGTGTACACATTATACAAGTGGTGCGATGGACATGTGGCACTATGTACACATTGTGCAAGTGGTGCCGTGTACATGTGATGCTATTAACACATGGTTCAGGTGGTGCTATGTACAGGTGGTAGTGTTTACAAGTTGTACATATGGTATTGTTTGCATGTAGTACATGTTGTGTTGCAAGCATGTGGTACTATGTATGTGCATTGTGAAGTCGTGGTATTGTGACATGTGTATTCGTTCTGTTGTACTCTGTGTACATATACGTATTGTCTTGTACACCAGATGTAGGTGTATGTGTTGTGTTGTACACTGAGTGTAGGTTTATGTGTTGTGTTGTACATCGGGTGTGGGTGCATGTATTGTGTGGTGTTGTACGCCATGTGTGGATGTACGTGTTATGATGTACACTGTGTGTATGTGTACATGATTGAAGAGAAGCTAAGGCACTGAGTGCTTGCCAGGTGTGGCAACCGATCTGGTGTGTGTACAAAAAGAACAAAGGCAGAAGTAAAGACCGATGAAGGATAAGTATCAATATTTTATTTCAGTTTTATTATTCATGTGATCTATGATTCTGACTTATGATGGTTACATGTGATTTATGATTATGGTTTATGTCATATGATGATTTCATGCCATTCATGATTTTAATTTATGATGGTTTCGTTTTGAGCTAACCATATGTGATATGTTTATACATGATGATTTGATCAAACAACTAATTTGACTTGTTGTGATAGGAAGTAAATAGGATTGCAAGTGTACCTTATTGACGAGCTACCAATGAGGTATGATTTGAAGTTATTTCAATTTATTTTGAATCTAATGGAAGTTATGTGCTTGGTACAGGAAAGCATGTAATGGTCGGTTTGGGATGGTTGAAACCGACTGCAAGAATTAGTAGCATCAATGAAAAGAATTGGAACAAGGAACGATATGCTGGTAAAATGCTTTAGTATCAGGGCCATTGTGGGGCATTGGTACCCAATAGTATCCATTTATTTCCATAAACATGCTATGACTGGTATGATGGTTTTGAGGCAGGGATATGCCTTGGTTTTTGGACCTTCCAATGCGAGGAAGCCTTGCCAAGGGAGGGGTCTCCCGAGGGATTGTGTAGCAGAGAAGGGGATGCCCATGGAACTTGGAAGGTGGTGAATACATGGAAGGGGTTGAATGAATTTTTCAAGGGAATGTGTAGAAGAGAAGGTAAGGCCGAGGATGGATTTGTTTTGTTCATTAGCATTTCCAAATGGAATTAGATGCACACTAGGAGTGTGCCCTAGAATAATGAGTCGATAACTATTCATTAAGAGGAAGTGGTGCGAGATTGTAGCATTGGACATTGGATGCATGTTTGAATTTGGCAGTGGATTCTGGACTTCCTGGGAAGGAGGTGAATCCTAGTACTATTTTTGAGGGTGGAGGTGTGAGCCTTTGGATTCTCTTGTTATGGATGCAGGCGTCACATCCTTCTATTTGTTGGTTGAGAAAATGTGCATATGTATATATGTGTATATTAGTGTAAATATTGTATCGAGATAATTTATAAAGCTCCATAAACAATATGATTATTTTTTAGTTGAAGAAAATGTGCATAAGTACATGTGTTTTTTATTAAAAATATCGTAATGAGTTGTGTTATAAAGCTCTAGTAAACCATATGTTTGTTAAGTTTCAGCAGAGGTCATTGTAAATACTGCAACAAGCTGTGTTATAAAGCTCCATAGGCAATATGTTTTTGTTTTCAACGGTCTTACTATTTATAGGTGTCATTGAACACCGAGGATGGTGTTCCCCCAAGGGGGAGGGTTCTGTAACAACCTTGGCTAAAAGTCCTTGTAAAAAAATATAAGACCAAGGTCATGGGACACATATTCCAAGCTTAATGGTGCGAAAAATCATCCTAGTGGGTGTTCATTTTGGTTTATCATGGCTAAGGAAATTGACAAAGGAAATGGCAAAGGATTTGGAAAGGCATGAGGCATTAATTGATATTTTATTTATGAAAATAATGGAAATTAGGAGAAAAGGAAGGTGAAAGGTACAAGTTACATGGAAGGAGGAAAATGAAGGAAAATAATGGAAAATTGAAGAAAAAAAGGCCTTATTAATAAAAATTTGTTTGAGGATCAGTTCACAGAATTTTGTCAGTTCAGTTTTGGAGCTCTCATGATATTATTTCTCTCATACTCTTAGACACTTAGATTTTTTCTTGGAGCACTCTTAGAGGAGTGTGGCATACTTTGGATTTGGAGCAAGAAGGAAAAGGAAAATCATGAAGGCTCAAGAGGACATTGGGATCAACAACTACAACGAGTTTCACTTGTAAGTACCATGTTGCATGTATGATTTCCTTACTAGTTTTGGCATGCATGACACATGCATGTGGTTACTTGGTTATGATATGTGATTTTCATGGAGGTATGCCTGGATTGACAATGGTTTTTCCTAGACTTTTCATTTCCTAGATAGCCATGGTGTTGTGAGTTTTACTTTTGTTTTCTGGTTGGTTTTCACGTGCCTTTGGCTGTGGGTTGAGTTATTAGTTCTTGGAAGCCTTGGCTGGAAAAACGCTCTAGCAGCCCTGTAACATCTTGGGTTGAGTTACTAGACCTAGAAGCCTTGGTTGGAAAAAATATTTGGAAGCCCTTTGTGGGTTGAGTTACTAGTCTTGGAAGCCTTGGTTGGACAAAAACTTTGGAAGCCCGACGACAACTGTGGGTTGAATTACTAGTCCTCGAAGCCCTGGTTGGAACAAATGCTTTGGAGCCTTTGACAACTTGGGTAGAGACAAATATGGTGAGGGTTAGTGATGTATGATTATGAGGTGGAATCACTGGTTGAGGATTGAGGTGCTTTGGCCTTTGGAAGCCCTGGTTTGGTTTTGATTGATTTGTTTTATGAGATCCCACATTCATGCTTGGAATATGGCACAAGGGTGGTTGACTGAAATAGAGATTTGGTTCAACCAATCTATGGTCAGCTGGTTCATGGAAGTCCCATACCTGGTCGGCCTATGAAATCATCAATAGGATTTCTTTCTCCTTGGTACTTTATGGGTAAATATACCTGTTTATACATGTGTTATATCCTTGATATTTCTGTTGCTTATATGTTTGTTATGAGTGATTTTTATGACAACAATGATGTATGGCTCTTGTAATATTTTTATTAATAAATGAATATACAATGAATATATGGCTTAATAGATGGTAATGCAATTATTGTGATGAGGCATCAATACTTCTTAGCGATTCTCAGATAAGTGTGAGACCCCTATGCTCAGATCTGTTGTCAATAACCTGTAGATTGCATAGGTGTGATATGTTTGAAAAAATGTCTGTCATGGCTAGTAGGGGTCCAGCCAATCCATTATTCAATTGTTTGCATTAGCATCTTTGTTTTTGTGTTATTTATCATTCCTATAAGTTTCATAGAGTTCTTGGGGTTCTGTTTCACGTGTAAAGGGCCATGTTGGCTGTGTTTTGTCGATTCTACTTCCTTAACTAATACATAGGGAGTTGAATCATATCTTAGTAACTCTTCGTCACATGTTTACCCCAGTTGGCCGATTACTAAGGTAGATGTGGGAGGAGGGTGTTACACATAAATGGATCAAAGTCCACTTATTTACTCCTTTTCAAAATTCAAAGGATCTTAGCTTGAGTGGTTTAGAGAAATCCTCAAGAAATTATTGTTTTGGTTAAAAAAATCAAAATTATTACATACATTTTTTATTTCTTATATTTTGAACTAACCCAAGCCTAGGCTAGGGCCAACCCCAATTTTGGATGGAAGAACAATATACCGACTAGTGGGATGCTATCAACAAGATTCTGCAAAGCTCATTCAAGCTTGGATGCCCCTTGGGACAGTTTAATCCCCCAAAAGGTGGCTCCCATCCTCAGTCCCTCCCAATGAGATTTGAACCTATGACTTGGTGGGGAATAAACCCCACAAAAACCAATTGAATCACCCTCATACCGTTAAATTATATATATATATATATATATATATATATATATATATATATATATATATATATATATATATATATATATATATATATATATATATATATATATATATATATATATATATATATATATATATATATATATACACACAACACTATTAAAAACAAGAAATTCTTATTTTGTTAGGGATTTTATTTTTTATTTTTTATTATACATAGTGAAAAATGTGTAATTCCTTGAGTGTTTAATATGAAGTTCCTAACCCTCCACTCGGTCGAGGAGCTCACTTGGAAAGCCTATGAAAATAATTAAATGTGAGGTTGAGAACTCGTGGCCTCATGTCGAGGGCAACAAGTGTCCACCTGGCTTGTTATAGTGGTAGCGGTCATAATCGACCTAGTGTCACACGAGTACAAGGAAGAAAAAATATGGAATGTTATGTAAAATATGTATGTGTAAAGAACTAAATTAGATTTATCTTAACTCTATATTTATCTTAAGTTGAGAAGGTTCACATATTTTTAAATACAAATCTTTTTTAAAATATAAAATTGGAGAAAAAAATTCTATTTATATAGATTTAATATGTCTAATTAGAGTAGATACCCAATTTACATAAAGATAAATTTTTAAAAAATAATTATGTTGTTAGGCATTTTATTGTTAGGTTGTTGTTGGTGACACTGTTGAGATTCGTCGTCTCAACAACTGTCGAATCTCAAGAGTGTCCCCGTATGAGTGTGCGTTTTCCATCAAACAGACCCCTTTATAACTTACATGATTAGAATTTCAAAGTATTGAATTTATGTTTAGGCTCTCATGTTAGGTTTGCGAAGAACTCAAAGCATTTTTCTGGTTAGATTCTAACTCTAAAAATGTCTACCAAGGAAAAAAAGAAATACACTGAGAAGAATCTCGTTGCAGAGAATTCTCGAGTTGTAGAGAAGAAACCAAGGCAAAGAAGTAACTCACTAAGAAGAAGCCTGTTGCAGAGAAGAAACCAACTCCAAAGGCCGAGAAAAAGCTGCCAAAGGAAAGCAGAGACAAGAATGGAAAGAAGAGGCATAACAAGAACATTGAAACTTGCAAGATCTATATCTTCAAGGTCTTGAAATAGGTTCATCCTGATATTGAAATTTCCAACAAAGCCAATGGAATTATGAAATCCTTCATTAATGATATTTTTGAGAAATTGGAGAGCAAGGCATCGAAGCTCCCCTGCTACAACAAGAAGCCTACTGTTACCTGTCGGGAGATTCAAACATCTGTCAGGCTTGCTCTTTCCGGGTAGCTTGCGAAGCACATTGTTTCAGAAGGTACAAAGGTTGTTACCAAGTTTACCAGTGCTTAAATTTTGTATTTTTTTGTGAATTGAATTGATAGGTGTATTTTGACACCGCCTCTACTTTATAACTTTGAACATGCTCTTTCAGTTAATAAAATTTGTCTGTAAAATCATTTTTTTGGGTTGGAGGAAACAACCATGGGATGGATTCCTAGCATCTGGATTTATTTTTTAGGATTTGAAGGTTGGGGAATTATGTGTTTCTGGGGCTTATATCCCATATGTGTTGAAAATTTAACGAAAACCCTGGCCTTTTGGTTGGTAAGGTTTAGACTATTAAAAATTTGTGGAAACCCTAATCTTTCAGGTGGCAAGGGCCACAAATTGCAGTAATGTTGCAATGCTGATTTTAAAAGTGTTTTAAAATAATATCGATAACCTTGTACCTTATCTTACGACGCATCTATTTTTGTGTTATTTTTTGTTTTGTTAAACGATGTTTGTTTTGATTATGATGTAGCATATATTTATTTTTTCTGCCTAACATTGAATTAAGGCTTTTTTAGATCTTTTTTCGTAATTATTTAGATGAGTTGCATATTCAAGTGATGGCCACGGGAATGGTTGGTGGCTCTTATTATCATTCTTGTGGTTAGTAAATTTGTGGACTGGGTTTGAGCGTTTGACCCTAGCCTTCCTTTTAGTAATATATTTTTTGTTGGATGGTTTAATTGATTGAGTGAATCTTTCTACTAATCTTAATCCTTCTAAGTTTTCCTAATCCTCATTGTAGTGGTGGGAATTACTTCGAATTTCTCTTTGGGATTTCCATCTAAATGCATGATTCAAATAAATGTGAATACCTTTGATTGTGATACCTAATTCCTTTGAGTAAAAACAAAATATGGGTTGGATGGAATTGTATAAAGCTTCTGTTTGGTGCGCATAGTTAGTTGTTTTGATGATCCTTTCCAAGATTTTCTTTTTATACTGATTGAGATTTTATTTTCGAAGGGTAAAATCATAGTAAATTTGTATGAAAACTAAATGATTTCTCACAATTTTCCTCTTATTTTTGCATTAAACCTCCTTTGATTTTTTTAATCAATGACTGTAACTAGTAACAATTCAGTTTAATGGGATGCTTATCTTAGTCTTATTTCAGCTGCTTTCTCTAAATGGGAATTGCTTCTTTTAATGGGTTACTTGAATATATTGGTGTTTGCGATTTAATATATGTTAGGAAGGTTGTTAGAATGGTTTAAATAACCTTCCTCTTCATTTTCTAAATGTGGCTTCATGATACTCAAATATTCAATCGTTATGGTCAGTTGTTTGATGTGTAGTCTTTTCAAGATGGTAGAGCTCCAATAGTTCCAATGTTTAATATGGTTAGCGATATTCCCCTTTTGAAAGGAGATACACATATTACAAACCTAAATGATTTTATTCCAATTTGAATAACATTGTTTGGAGTAGTAAGCCCAAATACATACTAATTGCTTTTATGCTAATTTGGACCTACTTTTTATGGAGTAGTAAGCCCAAATATACGATACATTGACAATTATTTTTATGCCCTCATGGTTGGACTTCAAATTTTCTTTCTTTGTACCTATATTTTAAATAGGTGTAGCAGGAATCCCTTTGCAACTGTGGAGGGTCGATATTTAAGCTTTATTTTCTTGTATATGAAGAATTTATTTATTTATTTATTGAATCTAACATTTTAAATTTATTTTAACAATGGAAGTTTCTATTTTTAAACAACACTTGATGCAAGGTAAATGTTTCTCTCAACCTGTGGAAGTCCCTGTGTTTCTATGTTCATGAGCTTTGATGCTAGGTCGATATTATCTTTGTCTTCAGAAAGCATGTGTGTTGCTAAGGAAGTGTCATGAGTGCTCTTTCCTTTTGAAGTTTAAGGCTATAACCATCCTATTTTTAAATTATAAGGTTTCAAAAATCTACAAGTTGGATATTTAATTATTAATTTAGGCATAGTCACGCTTAGATTCACATTTTTCATTTGCAAATTTGCTTGCTTTTGTTATCACTTTCTTGCTACATTTCAAAATTTCCTTCCTTCCACTATTCTTTTTACCAAAATTAAAGATGCTTTCTATTTCCAAATCAATGAGACTTTTATTTTAATTTCCATTGCAAATAAATGTTGGAAATACTTAGAGGGAGGGTGAATCAGTATTCCTTTCAATTAGAGAATTAGTTAATCTTCAATTATTATCAGTGTTTGGAAATGATAGCAACAAACCAGAGGAACACAAATGCACACAGTTTTTAAGCTGGAAACCCACTCTGGGAAAAAAACCACCTAATTCTTTTCTAATAATTCTTTAATATTCAACTCCAATTGAAAATAAAGCTCAACCTTCCTAGAATCTAGAAAAGCATTCTTCTCCAGCTCCCACTGGATGGACGCTCCAATGCCCGAGATGATTCAGTAGTCAACTGAACGGATGCCCCAACACCCAATGAGCTACAACTCACCCTAGCACCACCCTACCACCCTGTAGAAGAATAAAAGAAGAATGGACTCTCGTACCAGGGAAAATGGTCCATTTTACAATGATATAGAATGATGTAGAAGAAGAAGACACACTAGAAAATAACCCCAACAATGACACAACCACCTAATGATGATCCTAGACCACCCAACACTGCCTCTTCAACTCTTGGCAGATAGACACTAGTACAATTTGTACAATAATGTATTTACAATGACTTAGTACAATGATACCTTTACAATGATTGTATACAGTGCTGCCCACTTGAAGACTTAATGTGATGAACTTCTTGCTGTTGTTATGTACCTTGGTTTCTGCTCTTGTCATGCTACCCTCTTCTGCACCTTGATTTGCTTTGCTTCCCTAGAAACTCCGGTCCTTTGCAGCGCTTGACAACACATGATCTATCTTTTTCTTTGCCTTCTAGGAGCTCGATATGGAATCTGGTGTATCTCTGTTATTTCAGATCCCCAATATCTAATTTTCAGTACTATAGTATTCCTCTGAGTCATCTTTCCAATGCCACATGTCTGACCCAATTTGGATTCTTCAAGAGAGAGTTATACCCAATCTCTCACAATGACCTAATTATGGACTGTTTCAACAGAGAGAAGTTGTATGGCGTGCCACGTGTCACTGTTTCTTTATTCGGCTCTGAAATTGATATAGAAAAAACTATAGACTGTGCAATATCTGCCACATTTTACGGAATTCCAATCCGATACTCACAGAGAGAGTTATGATGATTTTCCCAAGGTCACTTCTTTGAGATGAATTTCAGGAGCCTGCAAAAACACTTACTTCCACAGATCATATCTCCGAAAATATTACGCACCTTGATCTGAAATTTTCACAGCAGCTTCCTCAGGATTTCAGCTTCGCCTCATAAAAATTTCAGCTACTCAACCTTCATAGAAAAAAAGTTAGAGTGAAAATTCCACGATGACCTCTTTCAGATGGCGAAATCCCTCGCATAAGGAGGAAATGAGGATCACAATTTATATAAATGCTTAGGTTGAGAGGGGCTTCAATAAGTGAACATGGGAGAGATTTTAGGAGCTTAAAAAATATTAATTATGACTTTTCAATGACCCATGACACAACCCTATGGGGTTTTAGCCCATTAGCCCACTAACTGGGGGTATAAACTTCAAACATGAATATCTCTCAAATCGTGAAGAATTACGTGGCATGCCATATATCAACGGAAACATCTCGACAAGTAGAAACCATCAAAAGCATTCTTGAACCAGAATATAGTAATTTGGTAGGTCAAAATTCCCATGCAATATTGGGTTAGCCCCTGGTGTTGCTTGGGTTGACATCAATGACAACCGCTGATCATTAATAAGTACTATTTTGGAATTGAATTAAATGTGCCAATCTAACTTCTCAATCTTCTTAATTCTTATTCAATGATATATATATATATATATATATATATATATATATATATATATATATATATATATATATATAATTTTATTTTATTTTGTTTATTTATTTATTTATTTACCGAATATTTGATGTGAGATCTTCATACTCAAGTTTATGAAATTTCAATGTTTCAATAATTTACATTGTATACAATTTTTTAGTTTATTTAGTTTCTAATTTTGTTAATTTTGATGTGATTGTCTTGATTTTACTTGTGTATGTAGTTAACAATATCTCAGTTGTTTGGGTTTGGGATTTTGCATACAATTTCAGGGATTTCACATCATTGAAAAAGAAAATCATAAGCCATGTCTCACTCTACACATTATAGTAAGGGTTGTTGAGTTTGATGTTACTTTGGAGTAGCCAATAATAACAATGGCAGATTAATTTATCTTATTTTTAATTTTTATTTCCACCAATTTACCTCCAAAAATTCCTTATGTCTTTTGCATGGACCCACCACATACAACACTCCTAGAGCCAACATAAGGCAGCTGGGCGGATGGGAATATTACACTACTTTTCAAGTTCTTCCAATTGTGTTTGATTTTCCTGCTATCTCACCACCCCATATTAACTAGCAATATTTACTTATTTATTTGTCTTAATCAGAAAGGAAAGATGTGGAGTTAATGAGTGGATAAAAAGTAAGTACATCATCTAAAATATAATTGAGTCAAAAAATGAAAAACACACTTAACTCGCTGGAAAAGTGAAAAACACACTACATTCATTTACACTTCTATCGACATGTCTTTACACCTTTTTCGTGCGAATTCTAGTTATTGAAATAACCACCTAATCATATAGCAATGTTTTTTCATCGTGAATAAAAAATTAAAGTTTTGATTGATTTAAAATATTAATTTAAAAAAAAATAGATTCACATGAAAATGGGATAAATTTTCTATTATTTATTTATTTTAAATAAAAATTGTTTAGATTATAATATTTATTTATTTATTTAAAATTAAATAGAAAATAAAATTATTTAAAAAAATAAAATTTAATTAATTTATTAAATTTAAATAAGCTATTTATATAACCAATTTGGCCTAATTTTAAGTATCATATCCCTCTAAATAAATTATTCAATTAGTAATAAATCAATGTGAACGAAGCAATACAACATACCTATTTTATTAAAGACGAAATTCATTACTTAAGTTGAAATTTGATACAAACAAAAACACAAACACATACAATAGAATTCATTGTATATTTGTATTAAAAAAATTAACAAAAATAAAGCACAATCATTTAGGTAATTTTGTTTTTTTTGAAATAAAAATAAAAATGAATGCTTATATTAATATAAGTGTTTTACATTTACATTATATACATATTTAAGATTTCTTCATATCAAATTTAAGAAACATATTTACTAGCAGATAATCTCATCTCAAATAAAAATTGTAGAAAATCATAACATAGTAAAAAAAACAACATTAACAAGAGAAGAAGTTTAAGATCAGTTTGTCAAAAAGGAAAAGAAATGAAGTCGATGCTTTCTCATTGAAGATCTCCTCCACCTAAATGTGTCAAGGTTAAACTCCAATTCCTTTTTTGGAGAGTGTATCCGCTTCATGGTTGATCTCTCGAAATATGTGTGTGAAGGTAAGTTTTCTAAATGAAGCCCCAAGTCCATAAATCCTTTATTTCCAATGATCAATATGTGAAGAATTAATAGTACTAGTTTTGTTTTCCCATGCAACAATTGTTTTGGAATCCCCAAACATGTGCATCAAAAAATGTCCAAAGTCCTTGAAAAATTTAGAATACACACAATGGATAAATCTCTGCCTTTGTGTTTGTACCCTTACCTCCTCCCCAAAAAAGTTTGTAATAGTGACTATTATCCAAGTGTAAGGTGCCTCCACGTCCAACCATATTTGATTGTGATGCTCCATCAAAAGTACCAATAAGATGTTGTGAAATTTTCAGGAAAATAAATAAATATAGTGGATGAATAAAGTTTCACAGGACCAATCTCATTATAAAATCCTATGATCTTTTGACAAGTCATCTTAATACCTCTATCCATATCGTCAAAGACAATAGAATTCCAGTTTCTCCAGATGCCTCAAAATATACATGTAGGAAGTGTAACATATGCCTTGTAGTTATCATACCAGTCTTTTAGACAACCCTGCAAGCATGTCCTATTCCAATCAAAGTAAAGATGTAAAAAATTTGTAACAGAAATCAACATACTTGCAACACTGTAGAAATAAATGAGTAATGGATTCATCTGCCAACTAGGATAAAGGACATCTTCCTGGTCCACGAAAACCCCTTTTACACAAATTCTCCCAAGCGAGAATTTTGTTCATCAAACATAACCACTCGAAAACTATTAATTTTGATGGGAGTTTCCACTTCCATATTTTTTGAAACCACCATAACCTTTCTTGTGTTGATTGTGCTTTGGTAATGTGAAGGTATGCTTCCTTGGAAGTCACATTACCATATATAAAGATATCGTTCCATATAAGAGTGTCTTCTGAAAATGAAATCCTGATCCTTGCCTATTCCAAATCTAATAAATAATGTTTCCATAACAATATCAAAATACATGTCATACCCAAATCCATCACATTCAACCATTTATCCCCACCATTCCTAGGAAGAGGCTTCTAAATTTGATTCAGAAAAAGAACTCTTTTTTTTATGTAAGAGATTTGTAGGTTAATTAGGAAGACGATAAGATCTAGAGGACCATGCAAATGCATCTAAACAATTTTTACTGAATTATCATCTCCAATTCTCCACACAACATTATCTTCAAGCCAATGTCTTATCTTAGAAAGTGATTTCCAAATAAAAAACATCCATGTACTGGGTTTGTAATTATCCTTTATCCATTCCAGAATATGAGCCTCATATATATACTTCTCTCTCATGAAGTCTTGAAACAATCCCTCTCCAATTAGGGATCTCCATAAACATCTCAATGCTATTGGATTTCCATACTCTTAATTCCCCAAACACCTTCCTTTTTGGGTCTAGTGATAATCTGTAAGATTTCTAGGTAATTTTTTTTCTTCACCTTTCCTAAACCAAATGAAATTAGCAATAATAAAGTTTATTTGTTTTATGATATTCTTTGGCATTGTAGATATATGCATCCAATAAACAAGCATATTTTGTAGGACTAAGTTAACAAGGATAAGCATATCGCCAATAGTGAGCCATCATGGCGTCCAATTATTTAATTTATTTGTAAATTTATCTACCGGCCATCTCTATTCCTGCAATACATACTTATTGGGTTTAAGAAAATGTAACACAAGCCCTCCTAATCCCAACCCAGAACACAAATTAGAAGGAGGTGGTTACTATATTGACTCGATATCTAAGGTAGCGTTATCGAAATGGGGTCTAAAAATTTCGATCTTTTTCAACTTCCTTCAAACTTTAAATGCATAACATCATTATGTTTTTTGTGTTAATATGATTTTGGAGATATAATTTTGTCCTGATCTGACCTACGGATCGAAATTTATGACCACTTAAAATTTAGTGCCACATCATCAATCCACCACGTGGCCGTCCCCATTAGCCTGACCACCACCACTTGGCATTAGTGCAATAGCTGTTGACCCAATTATGACCCGATTTCGAAACATCTAATATATATATATATATATATAAACTACCATCTCGCTCATACTCCTCTCTAACATAAGCGCACCAACCTGCTATTGCCACATCACCCTGGCAGAAAACTTCGTCGCACTAAATTCTTAAATTATCGAGGTCTGAGGTCTTGAGGCTTGCCACGTCACCCCAAATATCATCCTATATCAGAGGAAAGCCTCCCGTAAAAAAATTCTTCGCATGATTCCTTGAACTGTCAGGGTCCTAGGTCTCGAGGCGTTGTCACGTCACCTCGAAGGAAACTCACCTCGACGGAAACCCTCCTCAGAGGAAAGACTTTATTGACAATAAACTACCTCGGAGGAAACCCACCTCAAATAAAACTCCATCTCGGAAGAATGCATGCTTGGGCCCACTCCAACCATGTCATCCTTGTAGAAAACTCACCATGGTGAAAAACTTTCTCGGAGAAAACTCCCTGGAAGAAACTTCGAGAGACTTAGCGTTAAATCATCAAGATTAAGAAATTTTCTGACAATTGATAGAAAAACATCCATTATGCGACAAAGGATATTCATTGTCACAGAGAAATAAAGGTGTTGGAACAAAAAATTAAGTAGAGTAGATGACAGAAATCCCTTTTTTGTCTCAGAAGAGAACCTTGGAGAAAACAATCTTGAAATATTTGGAGGAGCTGCGCGACAAGGGCTAGTGAGATCTGATATTTTGAGATCTTATTCATAAGTGAGGGTCATATGAGATGGAGTCTAAGACGTCGAGGGTTAATAATAGAGGGAGCACACCTATATGATTTATTCGTCGAATTTACAAAGTATTAGACTACCTCTTGACCACGATGGTTCCGCGAGCATTCAACCTGCTCTAGGACCCAACCCATCACCATAAAGGTGTTTACATAACTCACTTTGGATCTATCTTTCGTGAGCTTTCATCCATAACTACCTAGTCGAGAGAGAGAGAGGTGTTTACATAGCTCACTTTGGATCTATTTTTCGTAAGCTTTCGACCATAACTCTACCTAGCTGAGAGAGAGAGAGAGAGAGAGAGAGAGAGAGAGAAAGAGAGAGATCACCATAAAGGTGTTTACATAGCTCACTTTGGAGGGCCTGCGTGACAAGTGCTAGTGAGATCTCATATTTCTAGATCTTAGTCATAAGTGAGGGTCATATGAGATGGAGCCTAAGATGTCGAGGGTTAATAATAGAGGGAACACACCTATATGAGTTATTCGTCGCATTTACAAAGTATTAGACTACGTCTCGACCATGTTGGTTCCGCAAGCATTCAACCTGCTCTAGGACCCAACCCATCACCATAAAGGTGTTTACGTAGCTCTCGACCATGTTGGTTCCGCGAACATTCAACCTGTGCTAGGACCCAACCCATCACCATAAAGGTGTTTACATAGCTCGCTCTCGACCATGTTGGTTCCGTGAGCATTCAACCTGCTCTAGGACCCAACCCATTACCATAAATGTGTTTACATAGCTCTCGACCATGTTGGTTTTGCGAGCATTCAACCCGCTCTAGGACCCAACCCATGACCATAAAGGTGTTTACACCCAACCCATCACCATAAAGGTGTTTACAACCTGCTCTAGGACCCAACCCATCACCATCACCATAAAGGTGTTTACAACCTGCTCTAGGACCCAACCCATCACCATAAAGGTGTTTACATAGCTCACTTTGGAGCTATCTTTCGTGAGCTTTCGACCATAACTCTACCTGAGAGAGAGAGAGAGAGAGAGAGAGAGATCCTTCCTAAGCATAAGAATAATAAAATAAGACTTAATAGCCAATTATTTTGGTGACATAATGAATGGAACATGGAATATTCATGTTCACTGAGGCTCTTTAACAATTATCAATTCGTAGTTTGTAGGCCTTTTCAATTGATAGTAATTCGTAGAAATCAAGTCCATCTTAGCTAAGAGATCCATTGAGAGAGAGAGAGAGAGAGAGAGAGAGAGAGAGAGAGAGATCCTTCCTAAGCATAAGAATAATAAAATAAGACTTAATAGCCAATTATTTTGGTGACATAATGAATGGAACAAGGAATATTCATGTTCACTGAGGCTCTTTAACTATTATCAATTCGTAGTTTGTAGGCCTTTTCAATTGATAGTAATTCATAGAAATCAAGTCCATCTTAGCTAAGAGATCCATTGATCTCTCGAATAATAATAAAATATAGTGAACTCATGTGAGCAACAAGAAACCATATAAGAGAGAGAAAAATCAAGTCCATCTTAGCTCAGATATCCACTGATTTCTCGAATAATAATAAAATATAGTGAACCCATGTGAGCAACAAGAAACCATATAAGAGAGAGAGAGAGAGAGATAGAGAGAGAGAGAGAGAGAGAGAGAGAGAGAGAGAGAGAGTCGAGCTATCCTTCCTAAGCATAAGAATAATAAAATAAGACTTAATAGCCAATTATTTTGGTGACATAATGAATGGAATAAGAAATTTCTCATTCATGTTCACTGAGGCTCTTTAACAATTATCAACTCGTAGTTTGTAGGCCTTTTCAATTGATAGTAATTCACATAAATAAAGTCCATCTTAGCTCAGATATCCACTGATCTCTCGAATAATAATAAAATATAGTGAATTCATGTGAGCAACAAGAAACAATATAATGCTCAAAATTTCTATAGGAAATTAACATTCCACAAATAACATGAAACCTCATGCGTTATCATCGATTCACATGCTTAAAACACACACTTACGCATTAGATTAACATCTTTACTGGCATGTGGCCAACACAATATTTATGTAATTGATAAGTGGAAGAACCAACCATGGGGGCTTCACTGGGGGAGAAACACCATACCACGTGTATTCATGTTGGAGGATATATATTGAGGAAAAAATGACATAATATATTGGGGATATAATAGGGGGAAAAGGGTTTTTATATTGGCAGGTATTAAAAATGGAGCTCAAAGTTAATGAAAAAATATAAAGGGGTATAAAAAATGTTAATGAAAAAATGGATGCCTACAATATCTAGTGAAATTAAGGGATTTTAAACTGGGAAGGTGTATTTGGTTCGTATTGGTAGGGGGTTAAATGTTGTGATTTTTAAATGTATTTTCCAATATGTAGTTAAAACTAGGGTATTGTTTAGTATGCCACGAACACACGTGATATTTCAGAGGTTCATTGAGTGAAGTCTCCATGGAACCAACACTCCTCATTCATTAGCATGAAATTGTAATGTTGTAAATAACAGAGACAATATGGTAATCACAAACACCAACATAAGGTGATACTTATCTTATGCAAGTTCTGACAACTGAGAGCGGGAATTTAACTCTCCACCCAACCATAGAACAGTTGCAACCAAGTCTTTATTGCATCTATCACCCCCGATCCATATTACAAAGCTTGAGGTAGAGTGATTTTAAGGTGTTTTAAACCGATATTTTAGTTGAAATAGGGTGTCTCGAGGCTGCCTCACCTCCACCCAACAACTATCAAACCAAGATAACACAACGAAACACTTCATTCTCATACAACCTCCTTCTACTCATAAGATTAAATGAGTATCACCAACTGAAACAGAGTGTCTCAAGACCATACTGAATTCACCCACCATCTATTCAAATAGTTCACATCAGGAAGGGGATACTTTCTTTTATACTAAGGGGATTATATTACAACATCCCAACATCTCTAGGGATTTATTCACAGGGAGCCTCAATTCAGATATGGAGAGAGAGAGATATGTGGTCAATGATAAGGAGGTTTTATCAGTTGAGTTACCTCTGAAGGAATGAGATTGCACTCTCTCGTAGCTTAGTGGAACTTCCACTTGTGTTCTCATCCAAATCCCATGGAACTACCATAAGATGTTATCATCCCACTAGCCCTGTATGCCTCCACCTCTCAGAAGTTATCAACCAACACAAACTCTAGTGGATTTATCAGACTTGCAAGGCATAACCACTACTCAATGATTATTATCCAACAATTTCTTTGGGTTCCTCAATTGGTGCTCCATTTCAAAATTCAAAAACTTAGAGATGGGGATGTCCTTTTTCTTCCCTTAAGCTATGCGCTCTCCACTCCTCCTCTATGAATCTCCCTAGCGGGCATGTGTGTGTCTTTGAGAAAAAGAGAGAGTGAATGTATGAATGGGTGAATAACCTCAAGGTTCCCCTCCCTCTTTTCCAACAACTAACTGACCTCCTTCTCCACGTTTTCACAACAATCAACATCGTGGATAACACAACCCATGTTATCTTAATGTTTTGTCCTATTCTTGCTTGTGGTTAGAGTTAAAGGACACATACCCCTATCTCTTCTTGTTTCAGTTAATTTATGGCATATTTAGCCCACTCAACCAACCATGACTGTTATTTAAAACAACTATTACCTCAAGTAATGGAATCTGTGTCCCTTTCTCAACCATTTTAATTTATAATTATATAATCACAAGGAGAAGGACAAGGTGATTTAACCCACAATGGATGTCATGGAAAAAGCTCAAGTAAGTGAAGCCTTCAGATATAGTATTAACCTGTATGCTATAAAGATTAGATATCTCTCTTAAAACTTTTGTGTCCATATTTAACTGAATAAAAATTGATTTGTCTTTACTAATAAGAAGATCAAAAGGCTTTCTAAAAGAATGAGTAATCTTGAAGTATATGTGCCATTCATGCAGGGAAACCATTCCCATTATCAACACATAATAAAAAAAGAGAAAATGTGTCGAGGTAGTGTTTTTTAATACTTGAATGCCAACAATTTTTTCCTATCTCTTCTCCATCTAGATAAGTCGACTCAAACCCTTGTTGGGAAAATGTTTGAGAGGGGTGGTGAATAAGTATTTACAAGAATCAAAATCTTTACTTTACTTTTACTAATTTCTATATGCGACTTGGATTAGCCCAACTAGCGTATGTACACAGCTATCTTAAAAGAAACTTGTGTATACCCAAATGACTTACTGTTCAGATAAATATTCAGTAACATTACTTAGCCCATATCATCGGCTATGCATCAGATAACTAAGCAGTAAACATGTGCAGTAATAACAGAATAAATCATCACACAAGAGCATCACACATAAACACCAATATTTAAGGTGGAAACCTAAGTCAGGAGAAAATCACCACTGCTATTGTCTCTGTCTTCAATATTTATTATATAGAAAACTGCTTACAATGTTGTATTGATGCAGGTTCATCAGTACGTAGGCACCCACCTACAGAAGGCTGCAACCTTCTCTCGTTCTCCAGCTGCTACTAGAAGGGAGATCCAACCCCCTGATATTGTTTACCAGCCACTACTGGAAGGGAGCTACACCCCGTTGAATTGAACACCAGCTTCTACTGGCAGGAAGCTTCTACTTCCACACTGAAGGCTTCAACCCTTAGATCCACTGCAGACTATGTTTCATAAATTTTCACACTAGATCCAACAACTTCAACAAAACTCAATTTGTAGATCAACAACAATAGCCATAACCCAAAATTTACACATAAAAAAGAGATCACTGTACTCAGAACATAGTAATGAACCCAAACTTCTGAACTGACATACATAATCAATTTCAACCTTGACCATTCATGGAATCAAATGTATACACTACTTCACTTACTGAAACCTGCCTATATACGTGCTTTCCTGCACACCAACATGCGTATAGATATTTGTATACTAAATTTTAAGAATCTGATCAGACTCAGAACATATATGAGACATTTATTCATACTTAGTCAGATTTACAGAACCCTTATTCAGTCAGAAACATCCATCATATAGTGATCATAATTGTACATAATCAACTAGCAGCATATACAATATTCAAACAACCGAGATCTTCATGAAGACTTCTTTGACAGACCACAAAAATATAGCAGAAATAATCAGATAACCTCTTCATCAAGCTTCAGAAAAACCCTAACTTCCATACGCGCCTTTGCTGACATGAAGCCGCATGTATACGTGCTTTCATCGTGACTAACCAACGTATAGATCTGAAAATATTCAAGACTGCATAAAGTTTCAGATCAACAGATTTGATTATATCATACCCTTCACTTCAACAAACATGCGCTAGATCACAGATCTAAACATCTCACAAATAGATCGAGAAAATGCATAGTCTTTTAAGATCTAGAGATCCAGATCCATCATTGTATTCATAGGTGCATCATTATTCCAAATCTATTCATAAACTGTAACCCATTCCATGAAAATATACTTCAGAGTGAAGTATTCACTCAAAACCCATAAACTTTGACATCTTGCACTATGATATTATTCTCCTTATATAGTTTGAACCTTTCTCAATACCAAGAGCCAAAAATACACAAGTGCCGATGGTATTCTTGGACGAAATCAAATATACGACACAACACTCAATACTATGGGCTAAAACCATGGTAAGGACCCCTAGTATCATAAATTTAGAGCACAAAAGGCATACACTACTTTGCTTCTTCTTTTTTGTGTGTATACGCGACTTTGCCTGCACGAACTCGCATATAGATCCTTAAACATGAACATTATCCATCTTCTTCTAGACCTTATGCTAAACCAAAGCACTTCTCTAGAAGCCATATACTTCATCTTTTGCGAGAGATTTTCCATCAAGGATAACATATGCAATCATAAGAATCATAATGCCAACAATCTCCCCCTTTGGAATTGATGGCAACCGTGTTGGAGCTTGATCAACATAACCTGTAGATATAAGATATAAACATTATTCAAACACCAAATACTCTACCCCTTTGACATCAAGAGCAAAGGGCAGACTAATTATCCCCCTGAGCACATGTAGAGGCTTTAGATTTTCAATAGAATACATGACTCTATAACTCAATTAAGTATGACCTTTCCTATCACCAAGGACTCATACTTACATC
Organism: Pinus albicaulis; assembly: GCA_034641835.2. Lineage (NCBI taxonomy): Eukaryota > Viridiplantae > Streptophyta > Pinopsida > Pinales > Pinaceae > Pinus > Pinus albicaulis. Next base: position 910,271,544 of record CM076575.1, read on the forward strand.
AATGATCCAACTGAGTGGAATTACATATTGAATCAACCACCCAACCAAGTGGGTTTACATATTTGAACAAGTCCATACATTACTAAATATAACAATATTTACATCATAGGTCTCAACACGACCCTTACATCAAATTACAGATATGAATTTTTATAACTAAAGGATCTCAAGAGATAGATCATAATTCAGAAACCGACATAATGCCAACAATGCATTCATCTCAGTAAGGCTAATGCTTCCCCTAAACCTGTGCATCCTGAACATTTTCAACAACAAATTCATCAAAACATCTTCATCAAGCAGAAAAATATCAAGGAATGGAATCGTAAGACGAACAACATAACCGCAGAATGTACCCATCAACACCTGAGAAACAGAGTAAAAAATGTGACACAGACTGTTTTGAAGACTGACCCATAGATTTTATGACAACAATATCCATACGTGACTGTATATAGATAAACTCGCGTATATACGTGACTCGGCTTCATGAAACCCATGTACCGAATTTAATCCTCTGAAATCAAACATATTTTATAAGAGAGGCAAAGACAACTTCCAAATTCCGTTTGAGATATTCAAATGCTTACCTAGGAAGTGGTTTAGTAAATATGTCAGCAATTTGTTCGCTGGAGGGGACATATTCCAATTTAACCTTTTTCTCAAGCACTTGTTCTCGTAAAAAATGATATTTTATAGGAATGTGCTTGGTTTTGGAATGCATAATAGGATTTTTCGAGATACTAATGGCACTTGTATTATCACACAAGATAGATATGGGAGGAGAACATTTGATTTGAATATCTTGTAATGTCTGCATCATCCAAAGAAGTTGTGTGCAACATGATGTGACAACCACATATTGTGCTTCTGTTGTAGATAAGGCAATGGAACTTTGTTTCTGGCTGAACCAAGATACTAATCGGGGCCCCATAAAAAAAACACCACCACTAGTGCTTTTTTGATCATCAATATTTATAGCCCAGTACACATATGTGTAAGCATGAAGTGTAAGATCAAAATTCTTGGGATACCATAGACCAAAGTCTTGGGTTCCTTGTAGATATTTTAATATTCTTTTTATGGTCGGAAGATGTGACTCCTTTGGATTGGCTTGGAATTGTCCAACAATCCCAACCGCATGCATGATATCCGGTCTCGTTCCAGTTATATAAAGAAAAATTCCAATCATAGATCTATACTCTGGTTGGTTTACCATAGGAGAATCATCATGAGAACTGAGGTTACATCCGGTTACCATTGGAGTGCTCATAGGTTTGCAGTCTTCCATCCCATATTTCTTCAGGATTTGTTTGAGATATTTTGCTTGCGAGAGAAATATGTCATCTTTTTCTTGTTGCACTTGTAAGCCAAGAAAATATGTTAGTTCCCCAAGTAAAGACATTTCAAATTATTGCTGCATAACAGAAGCAAATTTCTGACTCATGGATTCTTCATTACTCCCAAAAATGATGTAATCAACATAAAAAAACAACAATTAATAGTTTATCATTCTCAATTTTTGTGTATAAGTTACTGTCTTCAGATCCTTTTGTGAAACCTTGTTGTGGAAGATATTTGTGAATACGATAGTACCATGCCTGAGGAGCTTGTTTTAGACCATATAGAGCCTTTTTGAGTTTGCACACAAGTTTTTCATCATTTCCTAGAATGCTTCCATCTGGTTTTTCTATATAAACTTCTTCTTCTAGATCACCATTGAGGAAAGCAAATTTTACATCCATTTTATAAACCTTGAATTGTTGAAAACTTGAAAAGCAAGAAACATTCTTATGGCTTCAAGTCTGGCTACATGTGCAAATGTTTCTTCAAAGTCTATACCTTCTTGTTGAGCATACCCTTTAAAAACAAGTCTATCTTTGTTTCTAATAACATCTCCATTTTCATTTAACTTGTTTTTGAATATCCATTTTGTTCCAATAACATTTTTATCATGACGTTTTGGAACCAATTCCCAAGTATTATTCTTTTCAATTTGAACATGTTCTTCATTCATGGCCCGAATCCAACATTCATATTTACTAGCTTGATTTACATTATGTGGTTCAATGGTGGATAAGAATGCCAGATAACTAGGAGATCCTCCCATAGTTCTTCTTGTTTGAACCCCTGATTCCTTTTCTCCCAAAATTTGAGATTCTAGATGATTCTTTTGAACATACTTGGATGGAGATTTTTCTGATATATATTATTTTGGTGCTTCATTGGGTTCTCCTTCTATATTGTTGTTATTTGATGAGGGAAAATATACATCATCATCATCCTCATTTGTTGTTATTTCCCTTTTGAGAGCTGTGAGAGACTCATCAATTACAACATCAGTACATTCAAAAATCTTCCGAAGTCTTTTATTTTAGCAATTTTATCCTTTACTTCTAGAAGAGTAACCAAGAAATATTCCTTCATCTGCTCTAGGCTCAAATTTACCAAGTTTTTCATCATTATTTTTGATAAAAAATTTTCTTCCAAAAACTCTAAAATGCTTCATAGTGGGAATATTACCATACCAGAGTTCATAAGGAGTTTTATCACTGTTTACAAAAACATGAGCCTTTTTGATAATATTTACTGCAGTATGCGCTACTTCTCCCCAAAATGTGTTAGGAGTCCTAGATTCATCAAGCATATCATGAGCCATTTTCTGAACTGTTCTATTCATTCTTTCTGCCACGCCATTTTGTTGTGGAGTTCCAACTACAAAAAATTGTCTTTTTATGCCATATTGTTCACATAAATCAAAGAATTCATCTGATTGTATTCTCCTCCTTGGTTAGATCTAAGACATTTGATTTTTAGCTCTAATTCATTTTCAACCAAATATTTGAAGATCTTAAAATTTTCAAATGCTTCATCTTTATGTTTCAATAAACCGATCCAACACATTCTAGAAAAATCATCAATGAATAGGATATAGTATTGTTCTCCACGAGGTGAATTTTTCCTTACAGGACCACATAAATCAATATGTATAAGTTCAAGAGGCATACTTGCCGATCCTTCTTTGGCATTAAATTACACCATGGTTTGCTTACTGAATTGGCATGATTTGCATATGGTACTTTAATGTAAAGTGATGTTGGGTAGATCACGAACAACTTTGAATCTGCTTGATTTTCTTATTTGAGAAAAGCTCAAATGTCCTAATCTTCTGTGCCATAACTAGTTTTCTGTAGATTTACCTAGATAGCATTGCTCTTGGCCACCTTTCAATATATACATATTGCTTGGTGTTCTTGTTCCTTTTATTACAGTCTTTCCCGTGTCAAGTTCACAAACTACACACTCTTTTGAACTAAAGACAACTTCATTTCCTTGATCACACATTTGAATCACACTCAAAAAGTTATGCTTTAATCCATAAACATACATAACATTGTTAGCTTTAACCTTTTCTCTTAGAAAACAAATCCTTTACCCTTAATGATAACAGGAGAGTCATTTCCAAAGTAACATTATTTTCCTTCTCTAATGCATTGTATGAAATAAGTTTATCTTTATCACCTGTCATGTGTTTTGAACATCCACTATCAATGTACCATTGATTTTCTTCTCTTTCTGGAAATAAAGCTATGCTGCAACTTTCAAACTACAAGTCCTTCTTTCTCCATACCTTGGAACTTGTGGATATCTGTTCTTTTGGCTGAAATTTCCCCTGCATTCGTATTCTTCATGTCCAAAGTTATTAAAAAATGAAAATTCAATTTCGCCTTGAAGAGGAGAAAAATTCTAGTATTATTCTTCTTTAATCATCTCTCATTTCTTTGCTTTCTTGCTTCTCAAATCATAATGGTTTTGTATGCGACACATTGAGCAGCTTTGTGACCAAAATTATGACATGAGAAAAATTGTCCATTAAAGAAGAAATTTCTGTGATCATAGAACCTTATATTGTTGTTTACCTTTTGACTGATATTTCTCTTATTGTTTATCCTTGAATTTGAGTGATCATGTTTTACCTGGTCATTGTCTTTGTTCTTTTGCTCAGAGACGAAGATTTGCGGGCTGGCTTTTGCTGCTTTTAGATAGCTTGTAGCTGAAGACTTTTCTAGCTGAGAAGATTCACTGATATATTCAAGGTCTGTCTTCACAAGAGGAGAGAATTGAACCTTGATAATTTCATATAAGGTTTCAGATCCTTTAGCAAATATAAGTTTTAACGATTTTACTTTCTCAATTTCCTTTGTAAGACTTACTATTTCACATTCTAATTTCTCATTGTGCTTCTCATTTTCTATGAGGCGATTCTTTAGAGATTCTATGGCTATTTTTTTCTCTTCCAAATATATTTTGAGTTAATTGATTTCTTCAAGAAAATCATTCTCTTCAAGAAAATCATTCTCTTCTAAAGCATCCATAAAAGTATCTTTAGCCTCACTAGTGTCTTTTTCAAATTCCATGAGTAGTCTAATATCTTGATCAGATTCTCCTTCTTCACTATTTAATAAACCATCACTATCTTCATCAGTACAATAACTTTTCTTATTGACCAATCATATTCTATTACCTTTTGCAAAATCCTTTCCTTTTTCATAATTATCTCTATGGGGACATTTAGCAGCATGATGACCAACTCTTCCACAAGCAAACCATTTGAAAGGAAGCTTACCTCTGAACCTTCCAGTGCCAAGTTGAATTTTCTTTAAAAAATTTAACTCATCTTCTTCTAATACATACCCTGATTCTTTTTGTTCTTCCTTGTCCTTTCCCTTTGTAGTAGCTCTAAAAGCAGCTTCTTTGACTTTAGATGAACCTCCTCTCCTCATTTCACACACAGTCAGAATTCCATGAAGTTGAACAATGGTAAGAGTCTGTAGATCCTACTTCTCTTCAATAGTAGACACTTTTGACTCGAATTTAGGAGTTAGAGATCTTAATAATTTTTCTACTAGAGTGGTGTCACTTATGACTTCACCCAGATTTATCATGCGATTTACGATATCATCTAGACGTAAAAAGAAACTAGCAATAATTTCATCATTACACATTTTGAGGTTTTTATATTGAATTCTGAGAGTTTGGAGTTTAACAGCTTTTACCTTGGCATCACCTTCATAGCTCAGAATGATTTTTTCACAGATCTCCTTTGCTGTATTTAACTGCATGAATTTGACAATTTTTGATTCAGTCAGACTCCCTAATAATGCATTGACAACCTTTGCATTGGTTTCATAGTTCTTCCTTGCTGCTAGATCTGCTGGAACTGCTGCTGGTGTTACACTAAAAATTTTCACCATGAAGTTTTACTGTCTGTATGGGTTCATCATTACTCATACAATACTCCCTTAGAAGTATAAAACATAAAGTTCCTAAAACCAAGCCTTGAAATTGAGATAAAAGCTTATAAAAGTCATAAAAACACTTGTACCACACTTTCTCTCAGTATTACCTGCGGCGCCGTATCTGTTTGTTCTAGAACATGCGGAACCAGCTGCATTTTTTCTTAATTAAAGGTGAAAATCCTTGTAAAAGGTAAAGTGAAGGTGGAAGTAAAATTTAGAAGCCCAGCTGGTTGAATCTGGAAGCTTCTGGAAGAAATTATCCGGTGGAAAGTTCGCTCCTTTCATGTATATTCATCCCTCCATTAAAGGAGCCTACCCCTTGGTATGTGGAACTTAATCCCTTTGAAAGAGGATTCTATCCCCTCTTATTTTGAGCTCCAACCTCTTCTCTTTTGCTATAAATTGAGGCCATAGTTCAGCCTCAAGGGGAGTTAGGCTTTGAGATTTTTTGAGGAGAATTGCTGGAGAAACTCAGACTCTCTTAACTGATCATCATATGGGAATGATTACACACTCATTTATATGTTAGTCGAGAGAGTGCAAAGGCTTGTCAAAGTAGAGGAAACGCTTGTTCCGGACCCCGGAAGGACCTGTACAACATCAAGGCGAACACAGTTGTAAGGCTCCTTTTTTCATTAAAGATAATACAAATGGATCCTATTTTCTCAATGAGTTGTTTATTTAAATGGCTTATTTCTTGAATTCCTTGATCATCAAGATAGATTTATGGTTTATGAATTAGTCTATATTATGCAGGTGCTTCTGATTCTTTCATGTCTTTGATTACAGATCTCGAAAGGAGACTTATTCAAAGCGACAGGAAAGAAGACTACGATCAACGCTGGACTACAGGTAAGTCCTAAATCCTTCATTATAGATAATTCTAGATCAAATATAATCTATAGAAAGTAGTTCACATTTGTCTGTTTGTTCCTAGTTATCCATAGGATACTAGGGAGATCTGTCTTGTCCGCAAGAACGATTTATCCATCCAACAAAATGACGACTCCGCTGGGGAATGGATCTTGAACATAGTTTTCTTTTATTTTTGACTTGTGAAACTATTTTTCTGATTTTAATTGATTGATACCGGCTTGGGTAATTTATTCCTGCAGAATCCCTAAAAAGTGCTTTAGAATTTTTTATTTTTCTTTAAGTTTTCTGGTCTCTGCACTTTGTCTTTAGGAACAGTGCAGTCATCTCCGCTGTTTTCCTGTATACATAGTGCAGCACCGCACCTGTTTACATTGAAACCTACGGACCCTGAGAAGTTTTTTTGGAAGACTTAAAATTCTCTTTTCTAGGATCAGCTTGCAAGATTCTCAGTATTTTCCTAGACTTATATTTTCTGTCAAAAGCCTTGTGTGAATTTCTTTTCAGCACTCTTACAATCTCATCAGTCTCTGTTAAGTTAATTGGGTGTTTTGAATATTCTTTTTGAGAAATTCTTAATTTTATTTCCTTTGCTCATTACTTCGAGGTTTGTCTTAGTCTCTTAACAATTTTGCATCTTTTATCTTTTGTTTTTGCTAAATTGTGTCTGATTGTTAATCGCCTTTGAGTGTTTTTATTTTTTGATCTTTGGAACTCTCACCCAATTTTCTTTACTTACACTTGATTGGTTCTTTAGATTACATTAGAACCATCTTGTGTTTGAGAATTCTCTTGCATAGATCACATTTGCATAATTAGAATTCTCATTTTCAGAATATGAATGAAAAATGTGCATAGATTACATTTGCATACTTTTCAAGTAAATTGTGCATAGATTACAACTGCATAGTTTACATTCTGAAAAAATCAATCATAGATTTAGATCAGTTTATTTTATTTGAATTTACATGTTTTTATGCTTGTTTTAAAAACATAAAAATAAATTTTTTTTTGAATTGATTAGCATTAGTTTTTCTTGCTACAATTAGTGCATTAGAGAATTTGTTATATTTTCCCTTATTTATCAATTCTTGCATTGTTGGAAGTGAATGGAAACTTTATCCTTACTTTAGTTAGGATTCATCGAATTGAAAATATTACATTATTATATTCGATTGCATTCAGTTTTGGGTCGGGTCATAACACCATTGGTTTCGTATCCATTTACCCTTTGAGTAATAACAGCCAAAATAACACAATGCTTAATAAAATTCATCTAGTAATTTTTACATTATTAGGGCTCTTTCCACCAATCTAGCTCAGGATTAGTGCTTTGGAATAGGTTGTAGTTAAATTTCCAAAGAAACTAAAACAAACAAGTAGTCGATCTTGCGGTAGGAAAATTCCAATAGTAGTATGTATGCTCTGGGAAGCTCCTCCTAAAGGAGTCAAGCACGAGATCATATCTGAACCAGTGAGGTAATCAATCCTTCCTCATTGGGAACGATAGAAGATATACACGTATTAGCAATGGTAAACCTCGGATTGACCATTGTCGAGGAGCCTGGGGTCACTTGTAGGTAAACCTTGGATTATGTCAAGGAGCCTTTAAGGGGATTGAGTTTTGTTACTCTGCCCTTGTGTGTGTATCGGATCGTAGACTATTCCCCCAGGTATATTTGTTCCTATTGGTGACCTTAGTGGCCATAAAATTTAGGATTATTTCCCAAGGTGACAGTGGAGGGAAGATCCCACTGTACCTGGAGCAGACGTCGGATAGTCTCACTTGGACTCTCCGGAGGGTTATCTTCACTCGAGATGGTTTAAGTGGAGAAACTTGCACTAGTCTGTTTCATTAAGCAGGTTGTCGAGGTAACTGTTCCAACCGCCATTTCTGCATTAAAATTCTATGATGTTGGATTTCATCACCAACTAGTGTTTTTTGGTGCGGGAATCTACTGTTTGTGTGTGGTTTGACTCCGATATTTGATAGCGTGTGTTCATTTGTTTGTTTTTACTTTTAGAGACCATAGGTGTGAATTTTGAATTTTAATTGTTAAGTGTGAAGTGTGAATTGTTAATTTTAGTTTTAAACTGTTAATAAAATTTACTGAAGTTGAATCTAATGGCAACTGTTCTGGAATTTACCAACCAAGGAACCCCTCTTAACGAGAATCCTATTACTTTTCCTTGCTTTGGAAATGTTGGTCCTCCTTATATGGTTACATTGTCATTACCTGGATTTAAAATAGGTTTACCGATATGGTTATTTTCAACTTCGTTGGCCCCGAATACTCCAATTGTTCCACCACAACCGGATGCTTCACCTCAACAGAGTTCACCATCTCAACATCACCAACCTCATGTTGACCCTTTACCTTCTTCGCCCAACATTTCTTCCTCCCTTTCTTCCTCTTCACTTGGTAAAAGCCTTGACGTTAGTAACCAGGTGGCTAAGAAGAAGAAGAAAGGGAAGAAGAATAAGAAGCCAAATAAGAAAGAATTCAACCAACCAACCATGGCCACAAGTGTTAGTAGTGTTGAGGAAACCTCCAACATGCATCGTAAACCCAAATTCCCTTGCAAGATTTGTAAGGGTGACCACTTTCTTATCAATTGTCCTGGTATTCCAAAGGTCTTGGAAGTATGGTGAGAACATTCTCATCAACTTACCGTTGATCCATCAACTAGTGATAGTCAAGTTCCTGGGAAAAAGGGTAAAGTTAGGTTTCCTTGTAGGTTATGCAAAAGGAGTCATCAAACTCACATTTGCCCTCACATGGATGAAGCCTCAAAATTTTTGGAAAACCTTACTATTCCATAGGAAAAACTTCCAACTGGTTATCGTCAACTTTCTCCCAACCTACCGTCAACTGACGGAGTGATTGATCTAATTCCAAGTACAGTCAATCCCACTCTTCCATTGGAGAGTGAAACTGATATCACTCAGGTTGATAACCCATTATTTGATCAAGTGGTCGACTCAATTTTACATTCGGTCGATCCCATTCTCCCTGTAGAGAGTGAAATTCATACCGCTCAAGTTCTTCTTGTTACATCAGATTCTTCTACGCCAAGGGGTATTTCACTTGTTTGTTCAGAACCTCCTCCAAGTATCGAGGTCTTTTCCTTTGATTGGAATAGACTGACAGAACCTCGTATTCCTTCTTCCATCCCTTTCCAAATCATTGTGAAGGCTTGTGGTACGAATGTACGCCGCACACATGTAGATGAAGGTGCTTCTGTTAGTATTTTATCCTCAACTGCTTGGAAAGCTTTGGGTTCCCCTCAGCGTGTGCCTGTTACACAGAATCTGTTAGCTTTTAACAGAATCATTAGTGAACCTTTAGGGATCCTTCCTAAGTTTTCGATTACTTTGGAAGGTAAAACTGTCTGTATTGATCTTATGGTAGTTTGAGGCCCCTTGGATTTCAATTTACTCCTTGGGCGAGATTATGTATATGCAATGAAAGCTATCGTATCGACACTCTTTCACGTGATGTCTTTCCCTCACAATGGAAACATTGTGACTGTTGACCAACTTTCATTCACTAGTCTTGATTCGACTACCAATAATCCGACACCCCTAAATGTTCCTTATACTAAGGTGGTATCTACCATGCCACGGGTTAATTATGTGGCAACCAGTCCCATGTTTTCAGTTACCGATGCAAGCGAGCCTCTCATTGTTTGCTCGACTTCCTTTGATTTAGATCCGGTAATTGACATGGAAAAATCTATGGGATTGTTTGAATGCGATGTTCCTATCCCTTTGAGTCCCTTGACATGTGTTCCTTCCAGAGAATTGTTCTTCCATCTGATGAAGACCTTTTGGAAGCCATGATCGAGGAGTGTCCCTTGACATGTCTTTCTTCCAGTTGGAAGCCATGACAAGGTCACAATGAGGATAGTTCCTTTTACTGTGTCAACCTCGTTAAAAAATGAAACATGTAGTATGAGGATAGTTCCTTTTACTGTGTCAACCTCGTTAAAAAATGAAACATGTAGTTGAGGATCATTCCTTTTATTGTGTGAACCTCGTTAAAAAATGAATCAGTTGGCCATGAGGAAAGTTCATTTTCATGTGTCAACCTCGTTAAAAATGAATCAGTGGGTAATGAGGATAATTCCTTTTACTATGTCAACCTCATTAAAAAATTAATCAGTGGGTCAAGAGGAAAGTTCCTTTTACTCTGTCAACCTCGTTAAAAAATGAATCAGTGGGTCAAGAGGAAAGTTCCTTTTACTGTGTCAACCTCGTTAAAAAATGAATCAACGATTAAAGAGGAAAGTTCTTTTTACTGTGTCAACCTCGTTAAAAAATGAAACATGCTTAGATGAGGATAGTTCTTTTCCTGTGTCAACCTCATTAAAAAAAGAATCAGTAGGTTATGTAGTTATATTGTAGAGAGTGGATATGAGGATAGTTCCTTTTACTGTGTCAACCTTGTTAAAAAATGAAATATGTCTATGAGGATAGTTCCTTTTAATGTGTCAACCTCGTTAAAAAATGAAACAGGCCCTTTTGAGGAATTTTACTGTTACTGTGTCAACCTCGTTAAAAAATGAAACCGGTCCCTGATGAGCATAGTTCTTTTCCTGTGTCAAACTCATTAAAAAATGAAACAAATCCTCTCCTAGTCAAAGTCGAGTCTTTCATCTGATCTCGTAAATGTACCTTCATTCCATCCAGCTATTAGTAACTAGTAGTCTGCTTAGTTGAATGCAATGAAGCTTGGGGGGCATGCGCTCTAGCAAGTTATGCTTGGGGGGCATCAAAAATGATCTCGAGCACAATTTTCTCTATTTCAAGCTTGTGTAAAAATGAAACAAACCTATCTGAAGCATAGTTTTTCTCTGTTTCAAGCTTTTGTAAAAACGAAACCTATCTTGAGTCGATTTCGGTTATTATTTTCAAGACTCGTTAAACTCATGAAAATCCCAAGATTATTTTGCTATCTTTCATTCTCGTAAAACACATGAAAATTCCGAGTTCTTTCTGTCTTTTCCTGCTTGTAAATTAAATTGAAAGTTGGCCACATGAGTACATTTTTATCCCTTTTTCGAACTCATTAAAACTTACGAAAAAGCAGAAACCATGAGTACACTTTTATCACTTTTTTGGGCTCTTGAAAATTACGAAAAAGCGAAATCTTGGAGTTCTCTTTTAAGCCATTTTCAGACTCTCTAAACATGAAAAAATTGTCGAGTACTTGACTATTTGAACTTGTTAAAAGAAATGAATAGTCGCCCTTTCAATATAAGTTTACCCCTTTTCCGGAATGAAATGGACTATTTACGAAAAAGGTATATGTTGACTAATCATGGTCAATAGAGTTCTCTCCTGTATTATTTTATCCTTTTTCGGGCTTGAGAGACTAAATTTACGAAAAATTACACCCACAGAGTTTCCTTAAGTTTTTCTTCTGACTCCATAAAATTGAAAAACACCGAGTTTCTCCTATACTGGACTTGTTAAAACTAAATAGTAAAGGACCTGTCGATTACAAACAGGAACGAACCACTCCATCTTAGGGTTCTATTTTATACTAAGTTGGACTCATCCGAAGGATGAGATTATATAACAAGCAAATGTTATCCTCCTCAAGCTTGTCAAAAATAAAGAGGTACTTGCCAGAAATGGTGGGGGAAAAAGAGAGAAAACGAATCCATTTGTCACACTTTGTTTAAAAAGCAATTTACCACTCTTGAACATGACACTTTTTTTCACACTTCTAACTGGGTTGGGAAAATCCTTTTCCTATAAGTTAATCAAACCATATTGAAAGTCTTCAGCCGATTTCTGGGTATTAGCTTTAGGTCAATTATTACCAAACCATCTGTAGTGTCGTTATGTGTTCAAGAGGACAGTTCAAATAAACGATTCATTGCAAACATGTGTCTCCATTCGCGTTGACCATCCCTGAGTCAGTCCTTGCAAAAAATTTCTACAAAACTTGATCTAATGGTTTCGTGTCGTGGGCTTTCCTACGAAGGATCAATTTCTATCGATGACAAATAATCATCTAGGAAGTTGATCTAGAATCCTTTATTACCTTGGAATCTGCATGCCTTAATGGCAGGTTTCTCGCCTTCGACGACAAGTTGCATTATTGACCTTCGATCGAACAATTCCGTGAAATGTTCGACTTCAGATCATTTATTCACATTTCATGGATTGTACTGAGTAATTTGAGAGCCATTGTCATTATTGGTGGTTTCTCTCACACTTGTTAGTAGTTCACATCATTGACTGGTAATCAAGTGGTTTCTACCATGTTCGACTTCGACACAATCAATCGCATGCATAGAATCGTACTAGTTCAGGTAGCAGAAATCAATACCCTAGATCTAGTTTCCACCATCCAGGTTGCGAGGAGTTTTATTATTTATTATGAAGTAGACTATTCATAATAGATGGCTACGTCCATACTGTGTCTACATTATTGATGTGATCGTAAGATCATTTCTACATCAGAACAAGTTTTAGTTAGTATTTGATTTGAGTATGGGAATGCCTACCTAAGTGATGATATATATATATATATATATATATATATATATATATATATATATATATATATATATATATATATATGTTTTTCATTGAATGTTTTTACAGGATTCCGACTGGGGTGTCCACAAGCTAATCCTCGAAATGATAAAGCACATCACTCTTTGACTGGTCTCAGACTTCACACTTTAGGGGGCAATCTGTTACACTAAAAATTGTCACCATGATGTTTTACTGTCTGTATGGGTTCATCATTACTCATACAATACTCACTTAGAAGTCTACAACATCAAGTTCCTAAAACCAAGCCTTGAAACTGAGAGAAAAGCTTATAAAATTCATAAAAACACTTGTACCGCACTTTCTCTTAGTATTACTTGCGGTGCCGCATCTGTTTGTTCTAGAACATGGGGAATCGGCCGCACTTTTTCTTCATTAAAAGTGCAAATCCCTGTAAAAGGTAAAGTGAAGGTGGAAGTAAAATTTAGAAGCCCAGTTGGTTGAATCTGGAAGCTTCTGGAAGAAATTATCCAGTGGAAAGTTCGCTCCTTTCATGTACATTCATCCCTCCATTAAAGGAGCCTACCCCTTGGTATGTGGAACTTAATCCCTTTGAAAGAGGATTCTATCCCCTCTTATTTGGAGCTCCAACCTCTTCTCTTTTGCTATAAATTGAGGCCATAGTTCAACCTCAAGGGGAGTTAAGCTTTGAGATTTTTTGAGGAGAATTGCTGGAGAAACTGAGACTCTCTTAACTGATCATCATATTGGAATGATTACACACTCATTTATATGTTAGTCGAGAGAGTGCGAAGGCTTGTCAAAGTAGAGGAAACGCTTGTTCCGGACCCCGGAAGGTCCTGTACGACATCAAGGCAAACACGGTTGTAAGGCTCCTTTTTTCATTAAAGATAATACAAATGGATCTTGTTTTCTCAATGAGTTGTTTATTTAAATGGCTTATTTCTTGAATTCCTTGATCAACAAGATAGATTTATGGTTTATGAATTAGTCTATATTATGTAGGTGCTTCTGATTCTTTCATGTCTTTGATTGCAGATCCCGAAAGGAGACCTATTCAAAGCGACAGGAAAGAAGACTACGATTAGTGCTGGACTATAGTTAAGTCCTAAATCCTTCATTATAGATAATTCTAGATCAAATATAATCTAGAGAAAGTAGTTTAGATTTGTCTGTTTGTTGCTAGTTATCTGTAGGATACTAGGGAGATCTATCTTGTCCGCAAGAACGATTTATCTGTCCAACAACTGGATATTGGTAACAACCTTCAAAAATATCCCAAACATATGCTCCAAGAGACTGAAGATAGGATCTTGTCCTTGTCTTCCAGAAGATTAAATTATTTCCGTTGAAGATTGGTGGTCTGATAGATGTTGTCCCATCTTGATTTCTCATCTTAGATGATCTTCCTTCTAGTGATTAAGTTTTTTCAGAAGGACTTGCTTTGATACCAATTGTTGGGGAAAATATTAAGAGGAGGGTGGGGGGGGGGGGGGTGTGAATCAGTATTTACAAGAATCACAATATTTTACTTTAATTTTATTGGTTTCTATACGCGACTTGGATTATCCCAAATAGTGTATGTATGCGGCTATCTTAAAAGAAAGTTACGCATACCCAAATGACCTACTGTTTAGATAAATATTCAGTTATATTACTTAGCCCAGATCATCAGTTATGCATTAGATAATTAAGTAGTAAACATGTGCAGTAATAACAGAATAAATCATCACACAAGAGCATTACACATGAACACCAAGATTTAAGGTGAAAATCTAAGTTGAGAGAAACCACTGGTTCTTTTGTCTCTGCCTTCAATATTTATTATATAGAAAACTACTTACAATGTTGTATTGATGCAAACTCATATCAGTACGCAAGAACCCACCTGTAGAAGGCTACAACCTTCTATTGTTCTCCAGCTGCTACTAGAAGGGAGATCCAACCCCTTGATCTCGTTTACCAGCCACTACTGGAAGGGAGCTACACCCCCATGAACTGAACACCAGCTTCTACTAGCAGGAAGCTTCTACTTCCACACTGAAGGCTTCAACCCTCATATCCACTGGAGACCACGTTTCATAAATGTTCACACTGGATCCAACAGCATCAACACAACTCAATTTGTAGATCAACACCAATAGCCATAACCAAACTTTACACAGAACAATGAGATCACTATAAGCAGAACATAGTAATAAGCCCAAAATTATGAACTGACATACAGAATCAATTTCAACCTTGATCATCCATGGAATAAAATGTATACGCTTCTTCACTTATTGAAACATGCATATATAAGCGCTTTCCTGCACACCAACCTGCGTATAGATCTTTGTATACTGAATTTTAAGAATTTGATCATACTCAAAACAAATCTGAGACATTCAGTCATACTTAGTTAGATTTAAAAAACCCTTATTCAGTCAACAACATCCACCATATTCAATCACTCTGCCATTGATCATAATTGTACATAATCAACTAGCAACATATACAGTATTCAAACATCCCAGATCTACATGAATACTTCATTGAAAGACAACAGAAATATAGCATAAATAATCAGATAACCTCTTCACCAAGCTTCAGAAAAACCCTAACTTCCATATGCTCTTTTGCTGACACGAGCCTGCATGTATACGTGCTTTCACCGTGATGAACTAGCGTATAGATCTGTAAATATTCAGGACTGCATAAAGTTTCAGATAAAGGGATTTCATCAGATCATACCCTTCACTTCAGCAAACATGCGACAAATCACATATCTAAAAATTTCACAAATATATCAAGAAAATGCATATTATTTTTAGATCTAGATATGCTGATCCATCATTGTATTCATAGGTGCATCATTATTTCAGATCTATTCATAAACTGTAACCCATTCCATGCAAATATACTTTAGAGTGAAGTATTCAATCAAAACCCATAAACTTGCACATCTTGTACTATGATATTCTTCTCCTTATATAGTTTGAGCCTTTCTCAATACCATGAGACAAAACTACACAAGTGCCATGGTATTCTTGTATGGAATCAAATAGATGACACAACGCTCAATACTGTGGGCTAAAACCATGGTAAGGACCCCTGATATCATAAATTTAGAGCGCAAAAGGCATACACTATGTTACTTCTTATTTTTCGCGTGTATATGAAATTTTTCCTACACGAACTCACGTATAGATCCTTAAACATGAACATTATCCATCTTCTGATAGAACTTCTGGTAAACCACAATGCTTCTCCAAAATCCATATACTTCATCTTGCGCAAGAGAGTTGCCATCAAGGACAACATATGAAATCATAATAATCATAATGCCAACAACCCTCTATGATAATAATAAAGAGCCAAGGAGAGCAAGAGAATCCTTGTCTTAAACCTCGACATTGTTTGAAGAAAAAGGTTAGGATGCCATTTACTAAGACAATAAATTGTACCATGGTTATGCAAGCCATGTTCCATTGGAAAACCTCATGTGTGAGTCCAATTCTTTATAAAACCAGACAGAGGAAAACCCAATCCACCAAATTATATGCCTTAATGAGGTCTAATTTAAGAACGATGCCACTTTGATTATTAGCCTTCACTGTATAAAAACATTCATGTGAAACAATGATAGCATCATGTATCTTTCTTATCCTTAGGAAACCAAAGTGCTCTCTAGAAATTGAAACATATAGATGATGTCTCAATCTACAAGTGATAATTTTAGAGATAAAGTTATAGACCAAATTACGTAATGAAATTGGTCTTAAATCACTGAATGAGCATGGTTTGGATGATTTTGGAATAATATCAATGAATGTGGAGTTGAGTGCTCCTAAAATAATCTTGGAATATCATGATTCCTCAACCAAATTTAAAAGGCCTTGACCCATAAGGTCAAAGAAGTGTAAAAAAAGTTCTACAATACAACCATCCAAGTCTAGACTCTTGTCCTTGGAAAAATATTTAAGGACCTATTCCACCTCCCCCAAAATAACAAACCGTTCAATATATTCACCTTCTTCATTGGAGAAAAAATGGGGATAATTCTCTATAATCTTCAATTGATGTTCTATGTCAATATATCTCCTTGCAGTATATAGACCCTTGAAGTACATGACTACCTCCAATTGTAATTGATTCCACGTGTTAATTGTGTTACCTCCTTCATCCTGTAGCTCCGATATGGTGTTACTTCTTCTTCTCTAATTTGAAAAATTATGAAATAATTTTGTATATTGTCCCCATACTTTATCCATATCGCTCTGATTTTCATATCCAATTCTCCTCTTGTATTCTTAAGGTGTGTCTCTTTTGTTTTTCTAGATCAATAAGAGTGTTTTTTGTCTCCTCTTTGAATAAATCCCAATGTAATGGATTACATAAGGCCTTCATTTTTTCACGAATATCCTGTAAATCCTTATACATTTGCTTCTTTTTTCTTCTCTCCCATATTTTAACAACAACCTTTAAAAAGTTGAGTTTGGGAGTAACACGATCCATGGAAGTGTTGTGTTATTTACACTGTTTAACTAAGGAAATAAACTCAGGTTCCATAAGCCCAACATGATTAAATTTGAAGGGCACATGCTTAAATCATATGTCATCTTTCCACCTCATGAAAATAGGGAAGTGGTCAGATATCCCTCTGATGTGACTCATGATATTATTGTGCCTAAACCACCAAAAATATCTTCCTTGACTAAGAGCCTGTCCAATATTTTCGCGATCCCTTCTAAACAAAACCTCTTGTTACTTCATGTAGGTTGTGATGGCATAGTTGCAACATCTACCAATTTGTTTTAGTCAAAAAGAGAATTGAAATAATCAAGAAGTGGGTGAATACGACAAGAATATCCCCAAATTTCATCTACGAACAAATATAGATTCAAATATCCAACAAAAATAAGATAATTTACCCTAAGGATACTAAAATTATCGATAAAATCCTAAAATTTATTCCTCGCTCCACAAGTTCCATAACAATTTTCAATGTGAATGGGAGTAGAATATCCTCTATCATAACCAGAGATTAGAATACCAACATCCATTTTATAGGAGGAAAAATTCGCTACATATGGGTCCCATAGAGTAGCTAATCCCCTAGAGTGACCTTGTATATCGACGACTCTAAGGTGCCAACCATGGTAAATACTAAGTAAATAAGGCCGCACCCGGTTAACCTTAGGAAGTATTTCTTATAATAAGACCACCTATGGTTTCTGGGACTGTATTAGATGTTGAAGGGAGGACTTCTTAGAGGCTCCTCCTAAACTCCTGATATTCATGGACATAAGAATCATGTTGAAATAGTAATTGAGGGTAGTGCTCTAAGGGCCCTAAGTGCTTCATCTATATCCCCAAATGGGGGTGCAGTCAATTCCTTTGTGTTCTCAGGCTCCATGGAAGCCTGGTCTTCCACATAAGTCTTTCCCCTACATGCCTATCTTTTATTTTTTCGAATGGTAACATTCACAGTCGAAACCGAGAGGGTCGGGGAGGGAAAATATGTCGTGGTATAGACAAGAAGGGGGTTTAAAGTGCATATATAATCTGAGGAGTAGGATAGTGGAGGTGTATCTTGAAAGTAGTCAGTAATGTTGGAATCTAAGGGATGTGAGGTCAGAAAGACCCAAATTTAATAGGGGTCGATAAGAAATTCGAGGCATCAATATAATGGGGAATGTAACAACAAAATCCAAAGAGGCTATGTTAATAGGTGAACCCGTTGAGTTGAAAAGGTTCCGAACTACCCCATTCAAATCCTCAAAATTCCTAGAACCATGTATGATGGGAGGACGAGAATCTAGGGTAGAAACGGATTGGAATACAAATGAAATATGATTACTTGGAATAAAGGTAGGAAGTGTGTCATCCTTTTCCCTAATGGAATCATTATCCACTGATATAGGGAAGAAAGCAAAGGAGGGAGGTAATAAAATTGAGACATTCATACCATCCTGATTTGGCGGGGATGCATCCACTAAGTGCACCTCCTTAGTTAAGTTTGCAATATGCTATGATGAAGCCTCCTTCTTGTGGCATTTAAGCCTTCGACCCGAACAATGCTTAATAACATGACCCATTTTTGCGCATCCCAAACATCGAAATGGGAGTCACTAGTAATCAATCCACTAGCGATGTGAGTTTTCCATCCATTTTAGGTCCAATTTTTCTTTTAAAATTCCTGTGAATTTGACCTCCACCAAGATCCAGGCCACATGTTTATCATCCTTTGAAATGCTCTACTCCTCAAGATAAATGAATCGACCTATTACATTTATGAACAAGGACCAAGGCCTTTCTAGTGTAAGGTTCAATCAAGAGTCTAGGAAGTTTAAACCAGACCGATTTTTGACCTGGAGGGACTTTGAGAAGGTTGAAATCAATAGTCCATTTCTTCATACTAATAACTCCTATAGCCCATATCGAAGTCTTAGAAATGATCTTTATCAATACATTCTGGGTCCAAGAAGTGGATAAAAATCTAGTTGTTGATAAATAGACTCACCTTAGGATTATAATTAAGCAGAGGTTTACAATTTTTTAGAACCCATTGCTCCATCTAATATATGTTAATGAATTTAAATTCCCATCGACCAACCATGGCTCTCATATTGAGGCTATCAACCCTGTCAAACATTACATGCTTCACAAAGGTCAATTCCTTGATGTCTTTGGAGGCTTCAACTACTTTGTTCTTCTTTAATTTTGGCTATTGAATGTCCACAACAGGTTCCAATGAAGGCACAAGCACATCGGATTGGTGTTGTGACAACTTGTAGAAATGATCCTTGTTAAAGATTTGTGTAGACACATTACCATATTTGCGAGAATAGTATACGTGTTCTACTTCCAGGGTTTGCTTCAATAACTTCGATAATTCCCATGAGTTGAGGCTACCCATGTTGGGTCCCAGGTGTATTTGTCCCAACCAAGGAAAATATCTAACAGAAACAAGTGGAAGTGTCAACCCCATGCCTAAGATTCATTGTCATTGAATTCTAATAATTCTATCCTAATAGCCACGTTAATCCTAGGGAAGATATAAGCTTACTACCAAAATACTTTGTAAAGCATACTCGTTCCTCCATGCATAAACTCAATATCCACCATCAACTAAATAAAGAAGCAGCAATAAATTCCACCACTTTCCCCACAAACCTCTCCCTAACATAGTTGATACCAACCATCCTTAACCAAATATGAAGAATCAATCTAACCAATTTGGCTAATATTTATTATCTTATCACTCCAAATCATTATTCAATTTGTATTAAACTAAAGTGAACTAAAGAATCAAACAAATCTAATTTATTAAAAATGAATTTCATTATTTGAAATTTGATTAAAAAAAAAAATATAAACTAAGAATATTCTTAAAATTATTAAGGTGAACAAAATAGTAATTTAATAAGCTTTAAAAAGATAACTTAGAATAGGCCAATACAATATAGATGTAGATGTAGGAATACACTACGTGCTTACATAAAAATATTAAGGTCGAATGAAATTTAAACATACGAATAATTAATATAAGAAAAATATATTATACATTCAAGTCGAATACAACAACACTATAAGAAGTTGGTTCACATTGGGAAAACCTATAATTTAATTTTTAAATTACCATTAAATAAATTAAATATTAAATTAATGTATGCTATTATTATTATTGTACCTGCCGCTGGCAGGTCACTACGCATCAAGTTTTGCTTGATAGTGACATTAATTGTCTTTGATTAGACATATCTGTTCAATTTTTGTGTAGTTTGGCTATAGTTAAGTTTTAATAATTTTTTTATTTATTTTTCTTGCATCTGATTGGTGGATAGTTTCAACATGTTATTGCAAATTTCATAGATATTTGTGCAGCGAAAATAAAGACAAGCTATGCAAAGTCAAGAATTTACTGATACAATATTTCCAAAGCGTACGGGAATTGTGAATAATATGGGAACCATATTCCAAAGCGTACGGGAATCATGCTGAACCATATTATACCATGGCTCGACCCTTTTTATAAACACCAACCATAGCTTATAATAAATCCCTTATACGTTAAAACCATTACTTTTCCCGTTATATTAATCCTCAAGACATGCAAGATACACTTTTAATATAAGCCAACCTTTGGACTTATAGTATTAAGCTCATTTCCAACGTGACATTTCATAATACCTTTCAACCGGGCCCCACACATCAAATTCATTAACCAAACGATTTCAATGCCAAATCAATAGCCATACTTGACTTATCCACCGTCCGACTTGTGACGCGACTACCCTTGGATCACTCAGCCTCCGGATCGGACGATCCACATCAATATCGCGTTAATTTGCCCATCAAGAGTTGAAACATAAAATTCACGCGATGAGGGCGGTATTGCCTCATTGACGTGGAAAAATTCCACTGGATCACGTTTTTTTTGAGTGGATTTGGCTTCGCACAAAAGTGATGCGAAATAAGTTGTTTTGGTTTCTTAAAACCACGCCGGATTTGAACAGTGACTAACTGGATTCTAACTATGGTTTAACATATCCATTTAACTTATTTCGTTGCGTTGACTCCGGGTTTAACTCCAAACAAAACTATTCCAAAACAGTGTCATTTCTCCAAGGGACAGGGATTACGCTCTCGACAGAGTTTCCCTATTCTACCACTCTCCCAAAATTCTACACAGAAAAACCATAGTCAAGCTATTCGCTGTGAATATGAATCTAAAGACAAGCAAGGAGGAATATGAAATTTCATCGCAGAATTGGTTCTAATTCAAACACACACCCAATTAATAACCAGGGGTTGACTCAATTGCGCCCTCGCTCCTTGTTACACAAAGCTCATCCAGTGAACATCGTTTCCAAATTTCCACTTATATCGCTTCGCGTAGGGAACAAATACCTAAATATCCACCAAGTTTAAACAACAACTCGGTCTCACTTGGTTTCAGAAGTTTATAGTCAATAAATGATGCAGTATTTTGTTTTTTAAAAGTTGCACAAGTTTATAATCAATAAAAAATTAACACATATAGTCAAAAGCATATGGAGTCCCGCATAAAAATCCTGACACTAATCTTTGTAGGTGGGGATCATGCAATAACCCCTACTCTCTATGGTCAAAACTCACCATCAACATTCAAATTGGCGTTTATAACTCTTTCGACCAATACATATATGTGTTTCTATGGAACCAAGACTTACCTTTGTTTTAACACTGCAACGTTGGATATTAACCAACGATACCATGGATGCTTAACATATTCACCAAAATGTCTTTATATATGAATGTTCGTGATATATACATATATGCCCAACCTTAATATAAGGCCACCGCTAATACACAATATTCGGGCCCACATATAAAATAAACATATGTCAACGTAACAATGCTGACCATATCTTTGTTAAACCTACGCGCCCATCCAACGGCTGGGACGACGTCAGATCGGTTTGGATGATTCGACGAATAAAATCCAATATCGTGTGATTTAGTTGCACGAATGTTAATTCACAAAAGTTGCGCGATGAGAGTGGTTTTTCGAAACTGCTCATGGACACGTGTCACCCAGTTTATGAGATCACATTCTTTTCTTAAATACTAGTTACTACCCTTCTTGCTGCGCGATACTACCAGACTTAGAATCTAAACCGTGTTCACTGTTCACACAGGGTTCCGCGTTCGTTCACGGTTCCATTCCCGCGTGGTTAGCTACCAATTCGTTGTGTTTTTAAGACTTCTTCGTTCTGCTGTCTCAATTAAATCCGCGTGCGGAGATTTAACTCAATTCTCACTGTTATGGTCCCAACCAGTTATCGGGTTCTTTACTATCTGACCTCAACACCATCCACACAGAGATTTAATGACCCTCTGCATCCCTCCTTTGCTGGCATTCAACAAATACATGGGTTTCCTTATCACAATAGAATTCAGAATTTCCTCCAACCAGTCAACATTTCTCCCTTAATGGAAAATCAATTAACTCCTCATGCATTCAGTCAGACATCGACTCTTTCGTTCAAGACAGGGCAACATCTAAGCCTTATCACCGAATCATATCCATACATAGTTCATGGATTTGTTTTATGTTTTAAATGTGCTGCGACACATATTATAATAACAAATGAAAAAGCCCATGAGGCTATGATATAACATTACACAACAACAGTGTATAAAAGCAAAAATAGAGAATGTAATTATAAAAATTTAAAATTTAAATTAAATTATGTTTTAAATAAACTTATCATTTTTGTATTATTATTTATTTTAATTATAAAAGCTTTAAAAAATTATTTTAAAAAAATTGATTGTAAAGAATTATTAGGATTAGGATCATGCAATAACCCCTACTCTCTATGGTCAAAACTCACCATCAACATTCAAATTGGCATTTATAACCCTTTCAACCAATACATATATGTGTTTCTATGGAACCAAGACTTACCTTTGTTTTAACACTGCAATGTTGGATATCAACCAACGATACCATGGATGCTTAGCATGTTCACCAAAATGTCTTTATATATGAATGTTCGCAATATATACATATATGCCCGACCTTAATATAAGGCCAGTGCTAATACACAATATTCGGGCCCACATATAAATAAACATATGTCAACATAACAATGCTGACCATAACTTTGTTAAACCTGTGCACCCATCCAACGGCTGGGACGACGTTAGATCGGTTTGGATGATCCGACAAAGAAAACCCAATATCGCGTGATTTAGTTGCATGAACATTAATTCACAAAAGTTGCACGATGACAATGGTTTTTCAAAACTGCTCATGGACACGCATCACCCAGTTTATGAGATCGCGTTCTTTTCTTAAATACTACTTACTTCCCTTCTTGCTGCGCGATACTACTGGACTTAGATTCTAAACCGCGTTCATTGTTCACACAGGGTTCCGCCTTCGTTCACGGTTCCATTCCCGCGTGGTTAGCTACCAATTCGTTGTGTTAGTAAGTCTTCTTCGTTCCGCTGCGTTCTTTACTATCCGACCTCAACACCATTCCCACAGAGATTTAACGACCCTCTGCGTCCCTCCTTTGTTGGCATTCAACAAATACATGGGTTTCCTTATCACAATAGAATTCAGAATTTCCTCCAACCACTCAACATTGCTCCCTTAATGGAAAATCAATTAACTCCTCATGCATTCAGTCAGACATCGACTCTTTCGTTCAAGACAGGGCAACATCTAAGCCTTATCACCGAATCATATCCATACATAGTTCATGGATTTGTTTTATGTTTTAAATGTGCTGCGACACATATTATAATAACAAATAAAAAAGCCCGTGAGACTATGATATAACATTACACAACAACAGTGTATAAAAGCAAAAACAAAGAATGTAATTATAAAAATTTAAAATTTAAATTAAATTATGTTTTAAATAAACTTTATCATTTTTGTATTATTATTTATTTTAATTATAAAAACTTTAAAAAATTATTTAAAAAGAATTAATTGTAAAAAATTATTAGGATTAAAATTTGTTGAAATGTTAAATAAATCTAATACAAATAATAATATTTAAAATTGTGATTTTTTAAAATAATTTTAGTAATTTGGATTATGTTAAATAGTTATAGTGAATAATTATTATTTTTCTAATTCAGATTCAAATTTTCACCAATTACATGATAAAAATTAATGTCTTGATGATTATTACTTAAATTAGTTATATTTGAACTGACCTATACCCTTTTCGTATATATGTATATTAACTTCACGGTTTGACGGTTTTCGAAGTCCACACCTATGAGATATTTCAGCCGTTAGTATTAATTGTACTGTCAGTAATTATATCAATTTAATGGTTTTGATATTTCTCGGGATCTTATCTCATTAAGTGTTTCGTGCCAATTTTTATGGCTTTATCAGTTCTGTTCAACTTGCTATTTTAACTAATTCGCTTTCCCTTTCCTCTGCATATAAATGCATGTGAGTCTGGGCAGTTCACTCTATTAGTGTTCTGTGGAAGCTTCTCCATTAAAGGTTATAAACCTTTTCAAATAATATGAGATCTGGTTCTTTTAAATGAACTGCCATAGCACTTTAACTTTTTGACTATGGTATCAAAGGTATATAAACCTATGTTCATGCCTTTTTAAACAAATATCTATGCCTTGAGCTTAGATCCTTTGGCAGCATAATACCTTGCCTCATAAAGGAGGGTTAGACTATCTTGACCATAGTCTTTAACAAATACTCAATCTGCGCTTATATTAATTCCCTTGGAATGTATTTGAAACAACGTTCAACCCTTACCACATTAACTTTAGCCTTCAAGTATGATCTATTCTGAATGTAATATGGTTGAGACCATAGGTAATAAAGGTAAGGTTATAAGGCCATGGGTCATTATATAAATACTTTTATCATAAGTCGAGATGAATAAATTAAGTTATGTTTGTACCATATATTGTACAGTGACGAAGGAACCTGACCCCCGAGGTACTTGACATCAGTGTGAACTTCTCTAGACTGACCCGTAGTCATACATAGCATTAGCAAGTACACATCAGCCACATGCTATTAAGAACATCATAAATAAAATTGTGATGCATGAAGATTTTATTACTTGTATCATCGTCTGTGTCTATTTGGACAACTAAATTAATTTATATTTTAATGTTATTAATTATACATAGAATCATTATCAACAATAAGGTTTTCGACATCGAATATGGAATTTATGATATTCATTATGCAAATACAGAACTGAGTTGGAGGATCTAGTCGATTTCACAGACACCCCATGTAGATATCTTGATATTAACAACCATTAATTCAAAATTAAAGGGCATAAAATTATGGGACTTGTGCGAGTTTCTACTTTGTAGTTGTTATTTTGCTTGAACCTCTGTCAATTTTATTTCTGCTCTATAGATTTTCTATTGTTGGCCGTTGAAATTGTTGTATTCTGCTCAAGACATCTGCAAGTGGATTTCTGTGCGACTCGACACGCTGCAAGCGATATTTTGCAAGTCAGGCTGGAATTGTGTACCTCGGGTTGGAAGTTCTGCCAAGCATAATTTCTCTTACTCTTTCAGGCAATTCCACATATTAAATTCTCTTTCTTACTTTGATTCTGAGTGCAAAATGGATGACATTCTACTTGCAATTTACATATTATGGACTCTGTTTTTAAATGATTTCTGAAGAAACATTTATCATGGAAATTCCATTCGAATTTGATAAAGTTGTTGCGTTCTACAAATCTCGTTTCTTTTTAACAAATTCATGAAGTTCCTAGAAGTACTTCTCAAGATTATATCGTTCAGAGAAAACATAGAAAGTAGAATTTTGTTAGGTCCGTAGCATGAGAATACCATTTGTATCAGGCTCAGAGGATTCAAAGTCATTTCCCTTCGAATGACTCTGTTTACTAAAGCCTCTGTTCATTGAGAAATGTAGATTATTATCATCATCATTTTCTGAATCAAATTCCACTTCATTTCTAGCTTCGGCGTTACCAGATCAAAAGCTATGCTCTTGTTCATAAAACAACATAGTAGCACCATTATTATCATTTCTATCTGAAAGCACTTCGACCTTTACTTTATGATGCAAAATTCGAAGGCCTTTATTGCATCGTTCCCTGGTTTTTGCATTCCATGGCCAATGACGGAGTTGCTAGACGTTAAATAACATCCAAAGGCATGCAAAGTCGAAACACATATTAAATGTGATTACAACAAGAGAGAGAAAGGAAATACTTCTATTCGTTAACAATAAAAACCGTTGTTACAATATCTTCCTCTCACAGAGGGATTTACAAAATAGTGACTGTTGCAAGACACTGTGCACAAAACTTCACTCTCTGTCTCTCAGTTCAAAAAAAAATAACACTGCTGTGTAAAACTATTCTATTTCGCACTTTGCTGTGCTTTTTAAAATAAAAACATAACACTCTGTTACAAAGGCTCTCGGGCCTTTTATATGTCGCAACACATATTACATTAAAAATAAAACTAAAGCAATACGCCCTTTTGGGGCCACCCAAAATGAAGGCGCATATTAAAAACATTGAAATGTTTTAACATTAGCTCTTAATAAAGGAATTTATAAAAAAATCGTCGCGCATATAAAACATATTAAAACCTTTGACATAAAACCTTTGCATCGCGTGATGAATGAAAACAGAACTCTGCCGGATTTCAAAAGGCGATGAACCAAATTGCATTAACACATTTCGCGTTACAAATCTCTCCCTGCTAACATCACTATCTGTGCGCGCGATGGATTATTAAATCCATTGTATAAACCACATCGCGTCCGCCAAGGGCCTGCTGACGTAGGCATGAAATGTAACGCGAAAATCTCTTATCAATTCCACTGAATAAAATGCATCAGGTCCGGTTTAACACAATACAAATGGGCTATTCCAAAAGTTCCGATTTTGATGGAGGAACGGACCCGCGATCAAAACATAAACTGCGCTGTATAAAAGTGGATCGGGTCCGCCATTTCACATTGTGCAATTGGGCCATAAACAAAAACACTCCCGATGCGATTCAACTTGTGATTGACTATTGTAATTCCGCGTGGTCTTGTGGACCCGCAGACCTTGACTTAAGGCGGAGGGCGATTTATATGATTGCGATGAACTCATCGCATCGAGCCATAACAAAAGGCTGTGGTATATATGAAACATTCCGATTGCGATGAACGCATCCAAACTCGACACATCAACAAGACACTGTGGGGACCACCGGGGTTTAAAAATAAAAACGCCCGTGTTCATATAAAAATAAAAATGATTCTGTTCACTGTGTTTAAAATAAAAAGTGCTCCGTTTCACCCAAAACAGAGACTGTCCCCAAACACAAAAAAAAAAGACTTTTTTTTTTCAAACGCAGAGGATTGGCGCCGATAATCAAAAAACTGACTGTTCACCATTTTAGAAAGCGGCTGGAGCACAAAATATTGGAGTTAAAAAATGGAAAACGGCTCTGCACAGGGACAGTTGAAAGTAACATTTCAACAATTTGTGACTAATTTAATTACGGTCGCTGCTTGCAAGACAGGGCCAGAAACAAAACTCTATGAAATAAATTAAAGTTCAGGCTGTTTTGTAGTTATCAGTATCCTCCAAGAAATTATTAGGTCATGTGCATATTATGAAGGCAAGAAAATGCAAGCACCTCAGTTGAAAGTTAGTCAAAATTAATCTTTAAAGAATTTCTTACAAAAGACAAGGCACCGAATAAAATTCATGGGTTTAATTGATCAAGTAAAATCAGCACTAGGAATAGTCAAAACAAAAGTAGCTAATAGAACAGATGCAAAGCTAAGGGTAGTTAGGACAAGGCCAGAAACAAAACTCTATGAAATAAATTAAAGTTCAAGTTGTTTTGTGGTTATCGGTATCCTCCAAGAAATTATTGGGTCGTATGCATATTATGAAGGCAAGAAAATGCAAGCACCTCACTTGAAAGTTAGTAAGAATTAATCTTTAAACAATTGCTTCAAGAACACAAGGCACCCAACAAGAGTCATCGGTTTAATTGATCAAGTAAAAGTAGCACTAGGAGCAGTCAAAACAGAAGTAGCAAATAGAACAGATGCAAAGGCAAGGGTAATTTATAGCTTATGTAGTTATAGCTTATTGAAAATAGTAGTTCTTACACTATAGCCTAGAGATTTATAGCAGATTAGAGGACCTACCCAAATAGTCACATTAGTCTTATTGCTATGGACCTAGGGTCGTGGTATTCTTAGTCCCATGCCCTAAGTTATTATTATAGGATCTTAAATATTTCATATAGTCTATTTGAAGATTGTTCTATGCCATCTATTATTCACATTATCCTCCACAGGTTACTATAATTTGTTTATTCAAATAATTTCTCTCAATTACCCAATTCGATGGCTAGAGTATTGTTTTTCTTGATGTCTACATTTCAACTTCTGGTATTGCTCTTATTTTTCAGTCAGTTGATTTCTTTGGATAGTTAAATTGTTGTTTTTTCTTGATGTTTTAACAAAGTTAGGTGCCACTTGCTGCATTGAGTGGAATCTATGAATTTGGAATGATGGAATGTAGTGCCATGCAACTTTCAAAGACTCTACAACAAATAATAGGAGAAGAAGATGCCGCTAATACCAAAATAGATTGTAGAAACAAAGCAATGGAGAAAACAAGTGCTGGATACTTTTCATTTAGACCTTGTAAGAAGTGGTTTAGCTGCAATGTCAAATGGTGCAAATGTTGTTGTTGTATGCAACACTTTTGTTAATATGCAGAAAATAATAAGTGGTTGTCAATGATCAACATGAAGGAAAGCAAAGAAGAAAACAAATAGTCAATACTTTAAATGTAGCCGTCGTACCAGGTCATATATATACAACTTCAGATGGTCCAAATGTTGTTGTTGTATACACCATCATTGTTAATGTCCATAGAACAATGACTGGTTGTTAGCAATCATCATAGAATACATTTATTCGTCATTCACATGAATATTTTTTCTTATCACGAAAGGTGGTGAAACCACCAAATTTTCAAAATATAATGCTATAATTAGTACATATTATGTTGACCTATCTTGCCCAATACTTGCTACATTGACTTGCAAGTACATGCTTTGGTGCAATAAAGTTGGGGCTTGCATAAGGGATGGATGCTTTGTTATAACTAAGTCAATTCTCACATTTAGCTTTTTGTATGAAGCATTTTGTTGCCTTGCAGATGCTATTATGCTACAATCCATATGTGACTGTACATACATATTCGTAGTTACAAGTATGTTGTTTACAACTAGCAAGATTAGTTTTACTAATCAAGACAGATACAATCTATATTTCATGCTTTTTATTGTATACAAAAGTCAATCGTTTCTAGAATACATAGCTTCTATGTGAGATTCATGTCTTCAGAGACAATAGCCAATGTTGCATGTTTTTTGTTTTGCAGTGATACTTTCAAAATACATAGAGATGCAAAATAGGAGCTAGTTACTTGCAACTTTGCTTCTCTTATTTTACTGTTTTGAAATCAAACATACAATATAACAGTAGAATTAGTATTTTGTGCTAGTAAAAATTATCATAGACATATATTCAATAAAGCAAAAATATTATAGAACCTTCTTTCAACTTTGAGGAAAAAAAAATCTAACATACATCGTAGTTAGTAAACAAATCACCATACGAATCTGAAGAATAAATACATACAAAAAATGGTTGAAATCATAGACATTGAAAACTACCATCCAGCAAAAAAACATCGCATAGATGCTAATATTGATATCGTTTTAATGAACCATAGTCTCTTCATACTACATCAATTTGCATATACCCCTGGAGATTGTTTGTTCAATGCATTTGAAGTGCTTCTGCACTTTCGTTACTCGTCCATTGAACTGCACAATGGAATAATAGACCATTTTCTCAATTGTCTACAGTGCAATGACATAGAGGCAAAAGAATCATACCAATATGAACTAGATCCTGTCATGTTATATCAACTTCATGGAATTCACGATGTTGAGACATACCTTCGTAGAATGCATTTTTCTGCATCTAATAGAATTTTCCAATCTGAAAGAGGCCTATGGGGAGACACATTATGCATACGATGGTTATCAAAGTGGTTGAATATACCAATTGGAGTCTGGTCACTAACAATGAAAACAAGGTATTTGTTCTTCAACCGTGATCTAGATACAATTCCACTAAACATTTTGTTTCATGATACAGATCCTATTAGTGGACATTTTGAACCCCTATTACACAAAAGATTACCTAGATGCAACTTTGTACCAAATTATTCCTTGTCACCTCTTTGCAAATATCTTGAAAACCATTATGAATCCATTGTTCATGAAATGAAAATTCATGGATTGCATATAGCAAAAACAACTATGTCAAAACGTGCCAATAGCATGTTCAGTGCAATTTGTCATTTAATAGCACCTGAATTTGATGAACAGTCTTTCAGACTCTACATTGTCCAATCTTTTTGCAATGCACTGATGGCTAGAAACGAAGATGCATTAAATTGTATAGAAAAACACTTAGAAAATGAAACTATACAAAGTCAAACAATGGTTGTAGGTTGGCAACAATACCTAATTAATATGGCAATGCCATATGAAAAAGGAGGAGTTGAGGGAACATCATTTTGCTTCCAATGGACATCGATCATATTCAATGTAAACATACAAATATGGTCATTTACCAGTAAAACCATTTTCAATTACTACCAATCAAAAACAAATTTCAATCAAACGTACAACATATTATCATTCGAAACAAGTACATCACACATTCATTATGAACCACTACTATCAAATCAAAATACAAGTCAGTGCAATCTGCAACATAGAATAGTACAAATGCATGAAAACACCAAGAATAGAATAAACTTGCGCAAATTGAAACAAATGATAGGTACAAATGACCCAAATAAAATTGGAGAAAATAGAAATAAAATAGCAGATAAAAATTGTTCATCACGAAAAAGTACTCCCATAGAAATTTACAAACAACAAATTGAATACACTCCAAAAACCAAATGTCCAATATGTAAGACGTTGCAATTTCGAAAGAACATCTCAAGCATTGGACTTGAATTAGAAAAAATGTACATAAACATATATGGAAAACAGAAGCCATTGCATTTAAATATCATTTGTAGATCTTGCAACACAACACTTGCCAATGCAAAGTTGCCTCGCTTTGCAACACCTGAACAAATAAGACGTAATAAGCCATTGCAAACTATAACAACACTTTCAGAGCTTGAGGAAAGACTTGTCGCATTAAGAATTCCTTTTGCACAAATAAGACAATGTGGCAAGAAGCGATCACAAATGGGCTTAACTGGTTCAATAATCAATGTACCTGTTCAGATGGACATTGTCCAAAAATCATTTCCACAATCCATAAACAATACAATGACAATTGCTATTGCATTAAAACGGCGACTAGAATACAAGAATGCATATCAAACAATAAAAGTGTGTGTGCATATTTTCATGAGAGCACTTAAAGAAATATGTTCTCGAAATTTATATAAAACTAAAAACTTTTCTATTAATAGCAATTGGAATCATATACTTGAATTGGACAATAAAGATAATATATCCGAGGATGAAAACATTGATAGCAAAAGTGAAGCGGATAGCATTTCAGAAAGTGAAAGACCAACTGAAACCTTAGTACATGGATTGATAGCTTCACAACGAATTCATGATTTACAAGACAAGATCATTGAAATAGCACCAACTAAGGGACAACGACCACTTGGTATATTCAAAGACAAATATGCAGAAGAAATGAGTTTTCCAACACTATTCTTTGGAGATCCACGTCACAATGAGATAGTACAAAGATTTTGTTACCAAGAAATAGTAAAGTGGGAACTAATGCATTGCAATGGTCACTTTTCCTATCACATCACAAATTTGTTCTTCAAGACAATGCGAATAATCATTGAAAAGGTCATGTCATGCATTTCAGTACGAATAAGGAAAGGAAAACTACAAGGAAGAAAGTTGTTAGCAAAAGATGTTAAGTACAAGCCCAACTTAGAAAAGTTACTAAAAAGTCACATTGGATACATAGATTTCAAACACATAAGAATTTCTCCTGATTACCATCAACAATAGCAAAAACATATATTTGCAATGATATGACAATTAGGTCCTCCAACTTTCTTTGTTACATTTACAAGTGCAGAGCATCGTTGGAGTCACTAGTAGAAACTCTTACTAAATTGCATAGCAATAGAAATAAAAAGAAACACATTGAAACAATTGAGGAATACAACATTGATTATCTTGTCAGAAAGGACCCAGTAACATGTACACGTTACTATAGACATAAGACAAATGCACTGAAGCAATTGATCTACCAAGATAATACATTTTTTTGCAAAATATTAGATTACTATTTTGCAATGATACGAAAATTAGGTCCTCCAACTTTCTTTGTTACATTTACAAGTGCAGAGCATCGTTGGAGTCCACTAGTAGAAACTCTTACTAAATTGCATAGCAATAGAAATAAAAAGAAACACATTGAAACAATTGAGGAATACAACATTGATTATCTTGTCAGAAAGGACCCAGTAACATGTACACGTTACTATAGACATAAGACAAATGCATTGAAGCAATTGATCTGCCAAGATAATACATTTTTTGGCAAAATATTAGATTACTATTTTGTAACTGAGTTCCAAAATAGAGGTAGTGCACATGAACATGCTCTTATATGGATAGAAAATGCTCCAGTATATGGAATTAATACTAACTTAGAAATTGAAAACTTCTCGGACAACTATATAACTTGTAGAACAGATCACCTTGATCCAGAACTCGCAAAGATACATGAACATCATCATACCAAAAGCTGTAAAAAAAGAAAAGCATCGCATTGTAGATACAAATTTCCAACGCCACCAATGAAAAGAACAAGGATTCTTGAACCAATTACTTTGCTACATGACTCAATAAATGAAAACATTTTGTCCTTGCAAAGCACCTTAGAACAAAAACACTATGACAAATCAACTAGTCATGAAAATTTCTTAGATGAATTGCACTTAACAGAAATTGATTACATCGATTTAATACAAAGTACATTAACACAACCAATGGTATTCTTGCAACAAAAACCATCAGAAATGTGGAATAATAGCTTTGCATTCAATATGCCACACCTATGGAATGCAAATACAGATGCTCAATATGTTCTAAATGCATATGCTGCAGCTTCATATTGCAGTTCATATATGACCAAAGTTGACAGATCTATGACAAATGCATTCAAAAGGATACGACAAGAACATGAAAAGAGCAAAATCAATGCTATTCAAATGATACGATCTCTAGGAAATGCCTTGCTTAACCTTCAACAAATTTCAACTCAACAAGCAGTCCACATAGCTCTCTCCCTACCATTGAATCATAGTTCAAGAGAATGCAACTTTATAAACACAACACCAATAGAGGAACGCACATTTATACTTAAACCAACCACTCTTCTGAAACAAATTCCTGACAATTCTGAAGATGTTATGTGCAGTTATATAATTGATTATTATATCAATAGGCCTAATGCTATTAAGCATGTATGTTTAGATGAATTTGTATCAAAGTATAGGAAATATGGCACACCAATATCAAAAAGAAAAAAAGAAAAAGTAATTCGATTCATCAAATACAAAAAACACATTGACTATGAAAACTATTACAGAGAAAAACTTTTGCTAGATGTTCCATTCGAAAACAATGAAGATGCGCTGAAGCAAGACTTCTCGACATGGAAGAGTGCATACATGTTGCATAAGAAGACAATAAAAAACAATGAAACTAAGTTCACATACAACATGAACAAGAAATGGGGTGATTTGGAAGAAGCAATTCAAGAAATTGATAACAACACTGCAACTTCTAATCATACAATAAAAAAACCTCGAATATCCAATGATGTTACTGAGAAGTACGACTTGGCTACAGATTTGCAATCTCCCCAATGCGATGACCAAAAAAGACATCTTAACATTGGTTTTCAATTTACAGAACAACCATTTATGCTTAGCAATGAAGAATACTAGAACATTAGGAGAATGCTTAATAGAGAACAACAAGCAATACTCAAAGACATTGCAATGAAAAAACGAAAGAACATGGACAAACAATTCTACTTATTTTTGACTGGAGGAGCTGGTACTGGAAAAACATTCATAGCAAAAGCAATATTTCAAATGCTCATGCGCATTTACAATGAACATTACAATACATACCCTTTGAAACCAAAGGGTTTGATATTAGCATATACAGGTAAAGCTGCATATAATGCAGGTGGAGTGACAATTCATTCTGCATTGCTAATGCCTTTCAACAAATCTAGTTTTATTCCACTTAGCAATGATGTATTAGACAGCTTAACACAATTGTACGAAGAATTAAGGGTCGTTCTCATTGATGAAGTATCTTTGATTGGAAGTTGTTTTCTATATCAAATTGATGATCGACTAAGAAACATTAAGCATAATCAAACAAAATACTTTGGAAACATTGATATCATATTTTGTGGCGACTTGTACCAAGCACAACCTATACAAGATTCACTAATATTTGAACAACCTACAATAAGAAGGCAACCAATAACATATGACTTTTGGCAAGAACATGTAAAGTACTATGAATTGCACATTGCAATGCGTCAAACAAATGAAATATTCATTTCCATTTTGAATAGGATGCGTATAAATAATCAAACAGAAGATGATTTGAATTACCTAAATAGAAATTGTATTCGAAATGCTCCTAATGATCCTACTTTTCCCTATCTGTTTTTTAGGAATAGAGATATAGCATTACATAACAAGAAAATGTTGTCTGTTGTTCCTGGTGATGAAATTGTAATCGATGCAATTGATTACGAAGAAGAAAACCATGGAAACATACCATCTCATGCACACATAGCAACATTGCCTTCACAAATTGTCCTAAAACTTAACATGCTAGTTGAAATATATGCAGGAAACTATGACTTACAAGACGGTCTAGTCAACGGTGCAGATGGTAAAGCATATGTAAAATTAGACAACTTTGATGTAATATGGATCAAATTCTATGATGAACGTGTTGGGCGTCAACAAGCACATAAATTTGCTTTTCTATATAGCGAAGAAATTTGTAGCGATTGGACTCCCATAATGCGCATAACAAAGCCAGTTTCTGTATTAGCAAAAACGGGCAACTTGAAAATCAGAAAACAATTTCCAATCCAACTAGCATGTGCATGTACAATACACAGATCACAAGGCTTAACACTAGACAATCTTGCATTTGATCCTTTAGGAATACGACGCCATGGATTAGTATATATAGCCCTTTCTCGTGTGAGAAACATAGAATCATTGTATTTGCTTAGTCCACTTAAGAAACAAAACTTCCAAATTCAACACAAAATCTCTGTTGAAATGGAACGTTTACAAAGAAACACAAAGTGGCAACTAGACTACAATTATTCATTATTAGAAACAAAAGCATACATTTCAATTCTTTCTCTAAACACCCGTAGTTTACAAATACATATTGATGATTTGTTAAATGACTATGATCTAATGCATTCCGACATCCTATGTTTACAAGAAACACATTGAAAGATCCAATGCTTCTAAAAAGACTTGAAACATTCAATTGCATATCAAATTATAGTAAACATGGTTTGCTAATTTGTATTAAAAAACATATAAAGATCTTGAAACATATTCATTTTGAAGAAAAAAATGTTGAAGCTACACTAGCAAATATGCTTCTTCATGACATGGACATTATAGTTCTCAATGTCCTATGTTGCACCATATGCGCATTGAGCGATACATTGCACCTTGTTTCAAAAGCATTATGCAACATACATTCAAATAAAACAATAGAAATTGCCTGGTGATTTCAACATCAATATGCTTGGAAGCAACAACAAAGCAAACAAACTAAGATCATACATGCACAATTATAACCTTCATTTTCTTTTAGAGACAAATAACAATAAAAAAATATCAATCATTGATCACATATGTCAAACATAACTTGTAGCTATAAGACTTTTAGGTTAGATACATATTGGACCGACCATGATACTATTTGTCTCATCATCACAAACACAGAAATGCAATAGAAATATAGTGCAAATGAAACTAGTCTAATGCTTTTTCTAGTCAATATTGTCAACTGCCTACTTCATGTCCGTTATACAAATGAAATCAATAGTGAGTATTATTACCAATGATACTTTTAATTTGTTTCGAATAAGTTCTTTTGAAAGTTGAAAATATAGCTTTTTAACAATGTCACAAATAACAAATAAGCTTCAAATAAAAATAAAACATCTAATTCTTCCAACACAAACAATAAATATTGTCTAGAAAACATTTATTTCTTCTAAATACATGGAATTGTTTATTTTTACATACACTACTATCACTTGAATTGTAATTGTATGTCTTGCACATTTCTATTTCTTTTATACAATGAGTCAAAACATGCAAAGAAAATCTACATAAAAACAAACAAACACATCCAGGTTTGCTTATTACGCCCTGCTACTTACTCTTCGATGCATATGTATAGACATATATCTATGTTTAATCGTTTATTTCTTTCTATGAAACTATTGCAATACCTATTCTTATATCTCTAGCACCGACTTCCATAGGACTCGTTGTTCATATAGAATTATATTATGCATCCATGATTTAACTCTCAAGCATCACAAATTAATTCATTTTAATCCTTGAATTTGTCTTTCAATCCATTGGAATATTTTCATGCACACATGACACACCCTCCATCACAAATTGCGCACTATATATAACCATTTTGAGTTATCTAACAATAAACACTAAAGAGTGCTGAACCTTATTCTCCACGATATTTTAGGACTACCATATAATTTGTTTCCTTTTCATCATCTCAATAATGTTCCATGCTTAAAGTCGACAATCATCATCAACTCGCTTATTTCAGACTGTGAATCGTTACATGCATAGTTATATCAACCCAAAATTTCTCTTTCTTATTATTTTTCTCAACTCATTTCCTTTTTCCTCATCCTTTCTCTAGAAACTTCTCGAGCTCTCTTCATTTCACATTTGAGCCCTTTTTCACTAACATCTCCTCCAATTTACCATGTTGTTGTTGTCAATATCTAAATTGTAATAGAGATAATATCAAAATAGAAATTAAATTCTTTCCAAAATTATAACTCTATTTGAGTTACATCAAACTCAATTATTTTATAATCCGTATGCATTTTAATTCACATTGTACAATTTGAAGATAATGTTTCCAATCATATTGTTATTTCCTTTAGTATTCCCTTTGTTATTCGTAATTTTATATATATGATTTTTTTTTGGTTTCTTTTGTGTTATGGTGTTTCTATTTTATTAATGTTTATCAATGTTTTGATGTACAATCAAGATAGTACCAACTTTCATGCATCCGTATCACATGCATTTACACGTTTCTATATTACTAGACTTAATGAGTCTTATAAATTATCCACCACTGGATTTTACAAATTATCACCTTTCTCTTTTATTGCTATATAATGTTCATAGGTATCGAATAATTCATAATATGCAAATACATGTTTTCATCCACCTCCCGTGACTAGACCGCACATTTAACCATGTGATATGCCGTTGCTGTGCTCGTTGTCTTCCGTCAAGGAAAATTTTTCAAAAGTCAACTCTATTGGAAATCACCATTAATTTTTATATTACGATCAAGATGCTGGTTGTTGGAAGCTCCATCACCGTATTTAAGAATCAGCTTCTTTCTCGGTGCACAAAATTTTAATATTTGCAACTCGTATCGTTGTATATCTCTGTTGCACTAATAGAGTTTTCGAGTTTAATATTGTATAATTTATAATTTTTCCATTATCGAAGTTTTTAAATGCAATTAATCTTTCTTTGAGTAACTAATACTTGCTTCACTACGATATAGAATAATCTTATACTATTTCTATTTTTAGTTGTTAAAATTTAGTTAATTTCATCGTCGTTGTCACACACCATTCAATGATGTTGCATCTTTTTTCATCTCGCGCCCGGAGAACAAGCTACAATAGACAAACAACAACAAACATCATTGAACTGATTGAAACAAATTTTTATAAAGTATTGACATAGCATTTATATTTATTAACAATGTATTTTACTTCAAACCTGCCTCTTTTGCCACGTCAACATCATCAATACACAGTATCGAAAGCATCATATTTAGTCCTGAAGTAAAATTGAAGAACTAAACATTCGCAACCGGAAAAATTTTCAATGGATATGTTAATACTATTTATAACACATACCTTGATAAAGTCCACAAAGCATGACAAATACTACGTGAAAATTTGACAAGATGTCGAAGGAATCATGAAAATCACATTGTCCATACCAAATCGAGTCTATTGAAGAACATGAAACAAAAAAAAAATCACCAGGAAAAGCAACATCTATTACAAATTTTAAAGTTCTTCTTAAACAACAAATTATGAGTGCAAGATCGTGATTGACTGCTAACCGAATCCAAGCACCGTACGTAACATACCACCGATTTTCAAAGATTACAAATTCATTCCAGACACAACAAAGAAACACCTTACAACAAATACGTACATATCCAATAGAAGAATTGCCTCACAGACACTGCATGGAAATTGGTTTGCAATATGCATTGCAAATTAAAGATGGAAATTTCGATGACAATGCAGCAATGGTACATAAATTAATTTTCATTGTTTTATATTGCTAGTTCAATCCTACATTTCAATTCCCTTTGAAAAAAAAAATAACCTTCGTCTTCTATTGCAGCTTGCAGTTATTTGAAACATTTGCACCACTCTACACCGAAATTGAACAAGAATTGAAAAAAGGCCATTTTCCAATTATGTTATTAAAAAAAAATAATAAACAAAAGGAAAGAAATCAAGGAGAGAACACTTCAAACAAATACAGCAAGCTACATTCATCAAAAATTCAAACGTTGTATGTTATAAGAAATCTAGAAAATTGAACCTCCAACATTCTCTCGTAAGTACAAATGAAATAGTACCTCTACTTCTTCAATATGCAATTGTTTGTTCATCTCTTTCCTTTTGACATATACTACTTGTACTCCTCTATGAATATATAAAAGGAACATTGACAACTGCAAAGCATTTATTCCCACGCCATTTGAACTAGTTTTTCTCACATGCACCACCAATACCAACCTCACAATGATAGAGGAGACAATGCTTAATTGCCTTAAGTGCAATAAAAATTGGCCCTATTCCTATTCACAATGTCTTAATTGCATAATCAAGTCTAACAACACCAACTTGCAATGTTGCATTAGAAACAAATTACTCTGAAACAATTACTTCCCAACATAGCATGAATGTATTTTCAAGACTATGTTCAAAAGAAACAACAAGCAACTATGTATATACGCTATTTCAAAATAAATGGTACATTTACAATCAACGAAGACAACGAGATCCAATCTCGTTGACAAGAACGAAACCCTACCAAAGCTAGGTACTCTTGTAATTATTCTTCATCTTTCAAGTAAAAATCGATATGCACTTTAATTGCGTTACAAAAAATAGCAAGATTTAAATAATTTTTCCTTTCTTCTTTGCAACACTAGCAATTCTACAAAATTGGCTACAACAAGAACACATAGTAATCTAAAATCACTCCAAATATCTTCAATTTTTGTACTGTGATTTTGCCACTCGATTATATGTTTAATGAATAGAACCCGTTCTTTACAATATGACATTATATATATATATATATATATATATATATATATATATATATATATATATATATATATATATATATCGTATTAAGATCTCCTAATGTATTTATAATGCCAATAGCAACAATTTTCTTTTGTAGGAGTTGATTTAATCAAGTTATTGCCTAATTGATCTGAATTGCCTTCGCCGTGATGTTATTTTTTACAACTATTTATTTATTGATTTTTTAACATTATCTCTTCAATACACTCGAAATCCATAGTGTGGAATTAGGCATGTAGTTTAGTTAAATTACTAAATCATAGATTGTCATGGTAGCTCATCGTCGTCGACTATCTACCTCGCATGGCATCTATGCTTCTATTTAATCGATAGCCGAGTTTCATATCGATCAAAATTTGTTAAATAACATTTGTTAATTATATGTTGATTTTCAGTTTACTAAGTTGGTGTCCAAAGATTTGCATCAGAGATAAATTGGTTCATTCACTACATAAGATTTTCAAAAAAATGTATTTAAAATAGAAACACAAACTTTCGCTCTTGTAAACAAGAATTTTGATTTTGTTTTATGCGTGAGAGGAGTTTTAATTTCAAACAATGGTCCCCACATTTCTTATTGAATCACACCGTGTTCTTTTTTTTTGTCAGCGATTAAGGTTCGTTGATCCGGGATATTGCGATGCGATCGCAATCGCAATCGAAAGTTACAATATGTAACCACCGCATATACACATCGTTGAAATGATGCGCATGCGATCATGCACCGCAATCGCAATCGCAATTACATATTAATCGCCCTCCGCTTAAGCCAAGGTTCACGAAGTTGTGGTTCCACATACCACGCAACAATGTGATTGTATTGAATTGCAAGCTTTTTTGTAATGGCCCGATTGTTATGTTGAGTTTCGGACCCGACGTCATTTGCGGACTCGATTTCACTGTTTATCGCGCGTCCAAATGGACCCATAGCCAAAAATCTTCCTTCGGCGAACGCGATATGGTTTTATGCAATGGATTGGATAATCCGTCGCGCGCACAAAACATGTGATGTCACAACCCAATTTTGTAACGTGAAAAACTCTAGTTCATTTGGTTGATAAATGGTTGAAGTGCTGCGCCGAGATGTGTTATGGTTTTATGTTAAGTTTAAATGTTTTGCTATATATGTTATATAACACACAATCGAATTTATTTTATGTTTTGTATTGTTTTAAATATACAACGTGCACAAATGTTTGTTTAAACGTTGACTTATGTAATATAACATGTGCGCATTTGTAAGTCTTTTTCCTTGTATTAGGTGGAATTGGATTAACAAAATACCTCAATTTACCATTTACTAAAAAAACCTAAATTGATTAGATTGTAAACTTTAACACTAAATATAAATTTAATTTTACTTTAATTTAATTATATATAAACTAAGCTAATCATCAACTTCTATTAGAAAGCAAATCCTCATAAACATGTTAAAACTCAAATTGCAACATTTCTATATTTACATTGCTGTACAGGTAGTAGTCACTTTGTCATACTCACATTGATGGTAAATGTTTAAGCAGAAGGTAGTTGCATCTAATTCACACATCAAATGCATTATGTCTGTTTTCGGTTGTCCTAGTAATGAATAATTTGTTACCATCATCAACACAAAAGTTGTTTTACTACAATTTAGAAAGACTTAAACTACTACTATATAGGGTATAAATTTTAAATTTTTACTTTGATTTAATTACATTTAAACTAAATTTCATGTTAGTAACTTTATAACAAATCAAATTCTTATATACATGCTCAAAGTCAAATTGCAACAATTATTTCTAATTTAATTTAACTATACTTTATTACAAAGAAAATCTTCATAAACATGTTCAAACTCAAATTGCAACATTTCTAGTGAATACACAAGCTGCAGCATTTAATAGCTACCCATAGAAATTTTCAAGATCATATTGTAACATTACTATATTTAAAATTAGCTGCGTTAAAGTAGCAGTTGCAATTGTAGCTTGTTATAAATTGACGCCCTAACATTTACCAATCATTTAATTCATATAACTATACTAATAATTTTTATAATAATAAATAAATAATTATATAATTTAAAAAAACTTATTCATAATGATCCATATTTATTATATGCCATTATCTGATTTTGTGATTTAGAAAAGGTAAGATAGGATATTTGTATAATTTCATTAAGTTATAATGATTTTGGATATTCCTTTGATATGATGATAGAAATCACCAAATATCAAGTAACATATACGCCTTATTTTTAAAATAATTTAGCTTATGACCGTAAATAGTGTAATTATATTTAGTGTTTTAATTGTAATTCTATTTAATCATGTGCGTAATATAAAATTGTAAGAACAATGAAGATTGGTAAAGGAAATTAGTTGTAAAAGAAAGTTGTGTTGACCTTAATTTAACTCAATTAATAATTGTCTTGATTATTTACATTAATGATTTTATTCTTTTACAAATATATTCCTTGTCATTCAATAAACAAATTAGTGTTCTCAAAGATTTTTGTTTTACCACTAGTATATCAATAAATACTTCATGTGCTATGGCAAGTGAGTCAAATCTAAAAAATATTACATATATACACGACAAAATATTACATATAGGACTTTTGTGTAGGATGATATTAATATATAAATATCTTGAAGTGGAATTTGCTCAATTAGTGCTATCCATCCATAATTGCGGGAAGATGAAAAGCTTATTTTAGTCTTAAAAAATGTAGAGCGATATATTTTTCATTATAATTATTATTATTATTATTAAACTTTAAGAATCTTATTATTTTATTTGGAAGTAAAGTTTGGAGTTGTATTTTTTTAGATAATACTTTATAGTAAAGGCAATCAAATCTAAAAACATTTTATAATTTATCATTTCTAAATTACTAAAAAATGTTATACTTGATTATTCTTTTAGAGAGATGTTCATCAATAGAGAGTAATGTTAGGCCTAGGTGCCTAATGTATAATCACAAAATAATAAACACTAATAAAAAAGACTTATAATTGTTTCACTTGAGTCAAAATCACCAAATACTTAAGAGAGGGTGACATAAAGAGGCTAATTTTTAAGCAATCATTGAAGAATGGAATGAGATCACTTCATAGAATATTGATAATATTTCAAATATTATAACATGTAACTGTAAGGAAAATTATATGGTAATGAAGAAATAGAGGATAAGAGAAAGTTAAGTTACTATTAAAAAATTATTGACTTAGGCCATAGTCCAAAAGGTCAAAATTATCCTTTTTTCATAACTAATTTAAATAACTAAAATAAACATTGTTAAAATAAGAACAAATTCTCAAAATTTCATTAAAGAAAGTATTGACTAACTTGTAATCCATGAATGAAAAGTCTATCCTCTTGTCGTAACCACAACCACCCCCGAAATTCTGCATGAGTCTCGAATTCTTCGATCCCCGTTACTTTGATTCCGTATGCATGATAGTAAGATCATTCTCAAAGGATCAACCTTGGGCCTAAGGGATCTCCGGGCAAGTAACTCCTAAAAAGATGGTTTTGGGATGGTCTAACTTAGTTTTCTATACGTTTTCCTTTTTCTTCTAAGTTTCATTTTAAGGTCACAATCCTCATGAATCCCGACAATATGCGACTTAGTGACCTGACTTTCAGGAAGCTGTGGTCGCAACGTTCACTCTTTCTCCTTAAATCCAACCCTTTACGACTTAGCAAA
The DNA here is from genome assembly GCA_034641835.2 of Pinus albicaulis. NCBI lineage: Eukaryota > Viridiplantae > Streptophyta > Pinopsida > Pinales > Pinaceae > Pinus > Pinus albicaulis. The sequence goes on from CM076575.1 coordinate 910,315,277, forward strand.
CTTGTGACCTATACTAGGTCGCAAAGTCTCAAACCTTTTTCAATGATTCCATAGTTGCAACTCCCGCAATTAGTGACTCAGTGACCCCAGTGTCGCCGAGTCGTCACATCGCATGATCACATAAGTGTAAATAATTTAAAAATTTTGTGACTTACAACCTTGCGAACTCGCGATTGTGCGACCTTGTGACTATAATTAAGGATCACATTTGTGACCTTTTTATATAGAAGGGTCACGTAGGTCGCATTCGACCTACGCGATGGAGCTTACGAAGTTTTCTAATCGCTCCCAATCGCCGAGTGTTTTCATCCGCTTAAGTCATCGAATCCTCCCTGTAATTTGCTTTTGTTTACTTGTAAAAGCAACTTACCTCACTTAAACCTCACCTTAGCTTGTTATTTACCTCTTACACTCATACATGTCACTTTTGTTTTACCATAAGCTATCCTTTCCTCTAAGCTCCCACTCTTCCACCAAGTCCCCCCATCATGCCCCGATCAACGTAGATCCCTCTCCGTCTCCCTTATACTACTGTGAGTTTCCTCCCAACCACTCGCAGCCTCCCTCACCTTGATTTTCCCCTCTCTTGCTTTTTTACCGTTTCACACGAAGGTTGCAGGCCGACCCGCTCCGTCTCGTAAGCCCTAATGTGACCTCGCGACCCTAAGAATCAGGTCTCCAAGTCGCAAAAAGCCATCACTTTCACTCCAATGTGACCATGTGACCCCGCCATCAGGTCGCTGTGCTGCAAATCCACCATCCCAAGACCTATGCAACACACAGTCGCAACTTCCCCGAAGCTCATGCGACCTACCGTTGGTCACTTGGCACCCCGTACATGCCGAGGCATTAGTTGGTTCAAACCAGTGAACTGGTTCATCGCATTATCGCATCCATGCCATCCGTATTATCGTGGGGTTGTTTCTTGAACATGCTAGGGAAGGAAGGAACTTTTGATCATGGTTCCCGATCTCTCAAATTTCAAGCCATATGGCACCTCTAACAATCCAAAGAAGGAAAAAGAGCCCATAAGTTGATGTCCTTGTGCCGATACCCCTTGTGTTGACTTGCTGCTGCAGATATGACTTGCATATTTCGTAAGAATGATAAAACAGTTCCGGTATGACCTCTACTAGTAATTTGTGAAGCAAGGGTTCCTTTGAGGACCTAGCGCACCGCCGTGTACCTTAATACAAATATCTAAGCTACATTACATCACGATGCACCCCCAAATCTTCCCATGAGCAAAGGTCATTAATTAGATTCTAAGGTAGTGTACCGCATTCAAAGCATTGGGTGATAAGAGACCATGCCGGGGGTAGCTTTTCTAACCTATCACCCTTGACGAAACGTATAATATAAACTCGTCTAAAAAGAAGAATCCTTCAACACCCGATGGGTAGAAACGCACGATGTACAAGTTTAGGATACTTTAAAGAGTTGGTGGGAAGATCCCGAGAAATTCAAAAGATCAGAGTATAAGACAAAGGGTATTAGGAAGGTATGTTAGTCATGGCTGCTATGATGTGCTGGATATATGGGAGAGAATATGCCACCACCTTCAATGGAGTGTGGGTCCCCTTAATGCACGCGATCGCCACCCATGACACATGTCTGAACCGGGCCCACTTATTTATTTCAGCCTTGGTGGCAAACATATCGGAAGAACAAAGGTTCCAAAGGAAGGGTTAGCACTTGAGTTCTACATGGCCTCCTATGTTTTGGATTTTTTTTGTTCACGATGTCGCTTTTACCGATGGTCTCATAATTGAATGCAATCCGGGAGGCCCAATCCACAAACACTTGAATATTTTCTAGGACTCCACATGCAAGGAGGACATCGATCTTATATCACCAAATTTATCAAGACACTCTACCTTCTAATATACGAGGAAGATCCACCCCGTATGTCAAGAAGAGCCATGGACAGCGCTCATTAAGGTGGCCCATTGGTTTCCAATTCAGAAGGCCACCCTCATCGATTTTTTTCAAATCCTTCAAGCAACTCCATCCATTGCTAATTTTTGTCACCGATAAGTTATTACCGCAAAAAATATGCTACCATATGTCGTGTTTTCTCTAAACACTAAGAAAATGCAAGAAGAAGACATGGCCCACCCTCCCACTCACCATTGGTGCCTATACAACAACATTTCAAAGAAGTAGGGTAGAGGTCGAGAAATGGTGTGTCTCACCGCACAAACTTGATTTCCGCTCCTACGACCCAAAAAGAATCATGGCTCGCACACTACAAATCAACCAAGTTCAATTGGTCCTCCCAACACACCGAGACAACATGAGAGGATGAGGTAGAATTGGTATAACGCAATCAGAAGGTGGGCCCCAGAGAAGAGTTTGGAAGCAAAGAGAAGAACAAAATGGAAACTCCGTATTTACCTAAGCCTACAATATAGAGCTTTCTCCATGAAGCAAAAAACACAGAAGGAGGTGCTTCAACCTCCTAGGCCAAGAAACCAAAGAATACTACGTATAGTAATTCCCCAAAGAATATTGAAGAAGAAGGAGATAAATAAACCTTAGAACAAAAGACACCACCCCACGAAGAAAAGAAAAGAGAGGAAGAACAAAAGAACACAAGATTCGCCGGCCCAACAATAAACAAGAGGAGAGTCTAAGGCAACAAGAAGAAGAGCAAGATAAGAAGCAAGAGAAAGAAGAGCAGAAAAGGAAGCAAAGCCGAGGAAACATGCGTGAAAGGGAGGAAGAAGCAAAAGCAAAGGAAGAGGAGCGTAATAGGAGGAGGCAGAGGGTAAAATGAAACAGAGCAAGGATACAGAGGAAACATAGAAAAGGAGGATAGAAGAAGAAGCCCAAAACAATCAGAAGAAGCAGGTAAAGGAGTGAAGGGGAGGAATCAGTCATTACAACTTGGTAGAGAAGCGAATCTTCCCCCGCTCGAAATTCCCCTGCCTATTCCTATGACATGCGTGCACCTCGCCCCTCTCCGAGCTAGGTATTTGGTGGAGAGCAAGAGGACGATATACTTCTGACTTGACGAGGTTGTCCCATGATCACACTCACAAGATTAGGCAAGAAAGGAGGAGATGTCTTGCCGAGAACCTAGTCGAGCCTCGGGAAGCTGCCAACCCAGCGGGACATAGTTACGGATACCAAAATCCCATAATAATAGTCTCAAGCCGAGACCACTTTTGCAAGCAGCAGAAGAGAATGTCACCGTAATGAAGGGTGAAAATCTCGTATCGGCAAAAAGCTCTGGATAGTCGAGCATAAGGCCGTCGGGCTGAAAAAAATAAGAGAAAAGAGCCCCGAAATTAGAAAATAAAGTACTTAGCTCACACTCACCCGCAACTATGGACTCGCTAGTCGTTATTAAAGGAAATGGATAACTTGGGCAATACCATGGTGTAGGTTTATGAAGAAATGATGAGGCTACGACAAAAAATTAACTGCTAAGTAAGAGTCCATTCGCATACAAGAAAGAAATCCACCCAAACTAAAGGACGCCTCCACATCACTCGACAACATATTAGATCAAAAGTGAAGTACCTACAAGTCCCCGCCGTACTACCAAGGAGGGATTGATCCGCACCCAAAATAACAAATTTAAAGGATGCACATGAAATTGCAATCCCGTGATGATCGGCAGAAAGAAGTGGACAAAGTTATGACTACCCATGAACATCTCATCAATCGTATCGACTCAATGGTAGAAGTTCATCACATGCCCTCCATAGCTATGCCATCGATCAAAAAGAGTTAGGAAGAGGTGCTATAGGGGATCCAAACTTCATTCATGGAACCAATGAGACAGAAGATGGCTCAAAGGAACTTCAAGTTATGAAATAAAACATCAGATAATACATTGTGGATCGGGTCAAATTTACAAAAATCGTCTCAATATCTAATCAAAATGTTTCGAAGAAGCATATGCCGGTCCCTAATGCGCTAAAATTCTTACATAGATTCTGGAAGATATGCCACACCTACTCCCGATAGCTCCCAAATATCAAGCCCGCCAACCGATCCGAATTTATGTGAACACAACATAATCGTGGAAAATTTTAAGAACCCCTAAATTTATATATATAGCCAGGCGAATCCCCATGATACATAGGAAAAATGGAAGGCGATTTTATTAATAATATAATATGCATATATAATTTTTTGGCGAATCTCTCATGAGATTATATTATCCTGTAAAATCATGGCGAATCACCAGTACAAATGGCGAATCACTACTACAAAATGGTGAATCGTTGTCTAGTGGAGTTTGAGGTGTTGGTTCCAATGAAGATATGGTAATTGAACCAGGAGTAGAAGGAAGAGAACCACCGAGACCAAGCATGGCACATGGTGACTCGTGAGGGAAGTAGTTCTCGTGTAGTTTGGAAAACACGTTCTTCTAGTTTTGCTAAGCGTAGTGTTGTTTCTCATGCTACTACTAGCACTGATATTGAGGTTGGAGAGGAGTTTGAGGAAGCATGGAAGGTAGCAGTGGTGGAGAATTACAAAGAGTACCCCATGATGGGCTCCATTTTTCCCTTTGGTATTTGTGCATGCAAGACCTTCTGTCCATTGAACCAACAATTAGCCATTCAACCAACAATCAACTTGACTGAGTTGATTAGGTACGAGTCAACTTAGACTAATCTTCAAAACTATGCTTTGCACTATCCCATATTTATCACACTAATGCTACACAACATTGTGCATTTGCACCTAACTCTCAATAATTCTTTTCCAAGAAAAATCTATAATAAGAAAAATATTTTACTATATTCTAAAAGGTGAAGATGTCAAAATCATGCCACAAAGTGAAAGGAAATAAAATATCTTTCCTCAAACCACCAAATATATAAAGAAAACAATAATGATTATAATAATAGAACTAGATCTATCGATCTATTGATCTATGCATGATATGAGAACCATAAGCATTCAAGAGACTAATTTCAAACTCAACAAAATCCTCTAAACAAGCAACAAACAAACCACTAAAATTTTCAAAGATATCAAGGCTAGACATTAACACAATTTCATGTACTTGAATAAGCCCATTGTTGCTTAGCATTAGACTTCTTAAATTAGTTCTTTATCATTTAATACTAGGACACTATCTATGTGAAAAGAAATAGGTCCCAACTTCATCAAATCCGACTTCATTTCCAATCAAAGATCAAAACTAGCTTCGTTTCCAATACCAATATAAAATCACATTTTCCAAATATCAATAATTATTTTCCAAGAAAATATAAAACTCGAAACTCAGCAAAATTCCCCAAACACAAGCAACATATATACCATTAAAATTTTCTAAGATGTCAAAGCTAGACATCAAGGTAGTTTCATGTACTTGAATGAGCCCATTGATGCTTTTCATTAGTCTTGTTAAATTAGTTATTTATCATTTAATACTAGTCAAACACTATCTATGTGAAAAGAAATAGGTCCCAAAATCATCAAATCCAGCTTCATTTCCTGTCACAAATAAGAAAAAAACAATGTAAGGATTAAATATGAAACATCAATCTTAAAATAACACACATGAAAGAAATGTAGCTGCAATGTTACAATGAAAAATACAAAATATAGAACCCATTTTTACCTGAATTTGACATGTAGTAATCTTGCATGATCAACAAAACATGTATACCAAAATAAGAGTCCTAGGGTATTTCAATTTCCCAGTTCTCATCTTGGTCATCATTTTCTACATTGTGAACATGATCTTCTCCAGATGTACTATCATTATGAGCCTCCAAAACATTATGTTCTGTATCAAGTTCATTAGATAAATTTTTTATATTGTTTTCTCCCCTTCTATCACAATCTGATCGCCAAAGCGCTAGTGCTCTTTCATATGGAAAATTGTCAACGTCATACTTTGTTACATATAATATTAAACATGTATCCACATGTTTATCAAGCTTGTTCCTCAACTTTGACTTCAAAAATGATAGTGCACTAAACATTCTCTCATCCTCCACTGATCCCAAAATCATGGTTTGACACAAATCTACTAATTTAAAATATTCTGATATGTTTTCTTGCAGGTATTGGCTAGCACTTAAAGTATTCCATAATCTTGTTATAGCACCGTTTTCATTAGGATTCTCCAAAAAAGGATATTGATTCCACATTGTTTCAGCAAAGCGTCCACCTTGTTGATACAATTTTGATGAATCTAAAATACCTTCAATCTGTTCTCCATGTATCGAGACTTTCTTGCAAAAATGGTCTACTAAACATTTTAATCTCTTTTGAAAATCGGTTTTTAAATTTCTTGAACATTGACAATTGTTCCAATATTGAGGGTATACCACACACATGGCCTCCAACAATTCATCTCGAGGAAATCGTTCTCTTATCTCTGATGATAGTGATCTTGCAATTTCTATCAAATTTTGTCTCACCGAGATCACAATATTATCAAATTGGTCTCTTGACACGGGGCAATCTTTGGTGATTCGTCCCGTCTTACTAATATAATGAAAGGGGACCATATACCCATGCACTGTGATACATAGTATCCCTTTTTCATCAAACGTCAAAATTTTTTCAGTATTTTCTATATTGATGATCTTAGTCCAACTTGTAAACTCTGGACCAGTAAAAGAGTCCGGCATCATATACAAATTATCCAATGCAAGGCATGCTGACTTTCTCGCATTTGTGTATTCGACAATATACATTGTGCGATTCTGAGACATTTTCACGAGGACATTCATTTCATGTAGCATAGGAAGAATTCCAGCCAATGTCAATAATGTTTCTATATCAGTTAGTTGAAAAAGAAGATCTTGAGCTTTGTCTACATTGTAGCGATTTTCATACATCAACCCTACCAAAGATTTGAACTCACTAAATAGTCTTTGAGCTGGTCCATTTAATGAGATCCATCTTGTATCAACATCTTTCAGTAGTTTTTTTCCATCCGTAACACCATATGCAAATTGTTGAAACTCTAAATATCGTTTGGGACTACGAGAAAAGTATGCATGAGTCTCACGTACAAGATCTTCAACTTTGGAAACTAATGGAAACTTGCTTACTATTTTAAATGCAAGATTCATCCTATGAGCCATACAATGAATATTAATCATATATGGCGAAGCTGATAGTTGTAGTCTAACACAAAGACCATTCCTTTGTCCTTGCATTACCGATGCTCCATCTGCTCCAACACATACCAACTTTTTTGCAATCATTAAATGATCCATACCACTTTCTTTCAAAGTATTAAGAACAAGTTCATAAATATTTTCAGCTGTAGAAGTCTCTCTCATATTTTTAATCCCAAGTAGATAGGAATTCCTAATATGGTCATTAACCATATAAATGCTCATGCAGATCCATGAAGTATTATCAATAGTTGTAACCTCATCCAAAGACAATGCCAAAAACCTAGCATTTGCAATCTCCTGTTTCAAATCATCAATTTCTACTTGAGCTAGATATCTTTCCCATTCCCAACCACTAGTTACGGACCAATGAGAAGATGGAAAGTTTGGCACGTGAAGAAAAGATAGAAATTTCATCTGATCTGGATAATCTATCATAGGACGACCTTTACATAAGATGTGAAATATAGTGCTCAATTGTATCATCTTGGATAACAAACTTCTTTCCATCGTCTTTTCAAATTGAGATATGATGGTTCCTCCACTTGCCTCAAGTTTCTTCTTATTTATTAAATATTTTTTGTATTCTTCCACACATTGGCTATGTCGACATTCCTCCAAAGATTTCCATCTGACAATAGATTTCTCTTTACCATTTACAATTTTCTTTTCATAAACCTTTCCTGCATGCTTTTGTACTATATCTAGCTTCATCTGAAATTTCACTGCCTTGCAACTTTTCTAACTACACGCAAGACATTTAACTTCTCGTAAATCCTTATTTGTAGAAGGTATTTCTTCAATAAATGGAAAACTTGAGAGCCAATCATCTTGGAATTTTCTCCCTATGGTCCACTGGCCTTTTTTCCTTTTCCGTGAATGGTTTGTGTCACCTTCCAAGGAAATATATTTAACATTTTCATCATTAATTTCTATTGAAACTGCATTTATCTCACCCTGATCACTTGAGGAACCTATTATTTCATCCATCATATGGATATCAGATTCATTTTCACAAGATTTAACATCTCTCTCAGTAACAGATTGTTCAAAGGAGCTTGAAGCATGAAGAGAATGTGTATTCTTGGATTGAGACTTTTTAAAGTATGATAATACATCAATTTTCCTTGATAGTTTCTTCCCAGGATTAGATTTTGACATCTCACTGAATATTCCAGAAGTAAAATTTCAAATCGATCTAGAAACCTGCATCAATAGTTTCCTAGAGTTGAGAATTACTAGATTTGTAAGTAGCTTTCAAAGTAAAATAAGTGTAATGTTCACAAAAACCATTATGCAATTTTTTATTAAAATGTTGTGCCAAGGCCCAAGCCCAAAATAAAAAATAAATCATTATACACAAAACAATAACATCATGAGTCATCATCTATAAAACAAAGAACATCATTCAAATATAAAATATAAAAAAAATTCCACTAAATTAAATCATATCTCCAAATCACCTAATGAACACTTGAAAGCTTTAAACAAAACAACAAAATATTACAATAAATTTAATCATCCTTTCCAAAACACCTCTCCCTTAAGTTGTAAAGAATTGGTTATAATAAGTTGAAACATATCCTCTATCATTTTCCATGATAAAAGTGAGGAAGGAAACTAGTCAGTTACTAGTGATTCTTTTACTTATCAATGGAAAGAAATCCCTTAAGACATAGACATTGTCCTCCTGTTGACCATAGTTTCCTTTCCATAGTGAAACACGTTCAGTATGGCCATGAAATAACCTAAAAATACTCAAAAATTTTCCATGATTTGTAAACACATGGGTGCCATGTAAAGTTTCAGGCCCAAAAAAGCACATTTGGGATCCTATAAACCAAAATTAGTTATTGTATCAAACATTTAAAACTCCTAATTAGCACTTAGTGTTTGTTATTTAACCAAGTTCCATTGAAATAAAAGTCATGGGATGTTACCAAAGAGTTAACCAATAGATAAATGCACACCACAAATCATACATTCATTGGAACTTCCCCTCCCATGAATGACCATCTAAGGGAAAGGGGAAAAAAAGAAGAAAAGAAGTCAGTGAATCACCACAGTCAACCAATGATTCTTAGTGTCAAATCATTGGAAACTGCAAATCAAGTGCAAATTTAACCCATGCATCCATGGGTTGACAAAAAGAGTTTATAGCAGCCACAAGCTAATCATTCTATGAGTCTACCCAAATCTGACACAAACTCCTAAAACTTGTTGATTAGAAATTCCCCAAGAAATTTCACTTGGTTCATGAGAGAATGAAAGACGAGTGCAAATAAACTTCCATGAAAGAAGAGTGCAAATATCCTTCCATGAATGGATATCACTCTCCAAAATCATTTTGGGCATATTCCAATATGTAGGAGCCAGGGAAACATGGTGCATAACAACAGTCTATTGTGCCTGAATTTAAACTGCATCAAGGGAACATTTGCACTCTTCACACATTGAAAATTGAAGACAATTAATTAATGCCTGACATGACCATAGCAACAAAAGCATCAAGCAGAGGCTATAACAAGATTATGTGAAAGTGAGAAAGAACACCCATCATGAAGCATCAAGTAATATCATCCACAACATCAACATCATTGTTGGGAAGATTTTGATCGCCTTCGCCTACTAGAAGTAACTTCTAGTGGTAAAGGTGGTTTTAAAGCTAATCTATGCGAACGACAGGGGGTAGGATTATGTTCTTCCACGATTGCTGATTAATTTTAACCAAAAATAAATAAACAAAAAGAGGGTAATGCTAGGCAAAAGGGTTTACCAGTAAACTGTGAACTGCAGAATACCTCCTGGCAAGCCAAGAAGTACGGGCAGACAATCTCCCCGAATGCTGTGTTCGGTGTATCACAATTTAAAGGCGGCCGACTCGGTTCACTATGGATGGATAGCACCTAAAAGTTGTCCTCCCAAATATACCCGAAGGTACGTGGAGGCCCAAGTCCGTAATAGCGTTGTCTAATGCGAAACCGCACAGTGAGAGCACCACCTATATACTTATCGTACTGTAACGCCGCCCCAAGGGACGTGCTACGATATACTTACGTACGTGGGGTGAGATATCACACTCGAAATGTATCGCAGACAAGTTAACGACAGCTGCTATGTTTTACGACGCCGGAACACGTCTCTAGCCTAGACCTTCTAAATGTTATCGTTATGGTTCCAATGCGTTTTTAGATAAATTGAGATTAATTTTATGTTGATCTTGCTTAACAATTTGCCTTTCAATGGTACCGCGATCATGTATGTAGAAATTCCTAAATGCAAACTAAGAATGATAAGCAAACTTTTCACTTTTATTTTTTCAATGAAAGACCTAGCTACAAAGGGAAGAGAGAAAATAATTTTGTGAGCAAACAAATCAATGAACAAAAGAAAACATTGAGCACAAAACTAAATGCATATTTCCTAATGTTCCTTTTTTGCAAAAAAAACACAATCCTACATGCAAATGCAAGTTTTTCTTTTCAGTTCCTTTAATGTTATGAATGCAGAAAAGAAACTAAGTGCATCAAAAAAATGCTTTTTACTTTTCGAGAAATGAAGAATATGAACGACAATTGTATAACCGCCATCATTGCCAAAGTATACATGCCATTTACAAAATTTCAAGGAACTAGATTAAGAAGAGATATCTCAAAGATCGAATTAAAAAGGAAAATAAAACAATCATCATGATACAAGAAACAAAAATATCAAGTGAAAGAGTTAAGGAAATAGCATCTTCGTGTTGGAGGAGATGTGAATATGTAGCCTTAGATGTTAGATGAAGTGTTTGGGGTTTGGTAATTCTCTAAAACCCTTAGGAAATATCCTTCCATGAATGGATATCACTCTCCATTCACTACTGAGAGTAGCAGAAAATACTACGATGTTGGATTTCATCACCAACTAGTGTTTTTAGTCCGGGAATCTACTATTTTTGTGTGGTTTTATCTCTTAGATTTTATAGGCGTGTGATCATTTGATTGTTTCTTTAGTGACCTTAGGATTTTTTATTGAAATTTTCTTTGATTGTGTGTGTTAATAATTTTTAATCATGGCTGAATTATCAATACAATTGCATAGGACTCAGGGGAAACCCCCTGAGTATACACCAAGCCAATTAGAAAGACATAAAACTCTGATACCACATACTATCAGTAGAACTGGATCAACATAACAAGGAGAATCATCCGTAATTACTCATCCTGATTTTGAAGTAAATCAACCGCAATTAGCAGAACATACTCCACAACAAATTTCAATTCTGAATTAAATGGAGTGGGGTCTCACATTAGGTACCTAAGGCTCCTATAGTCCAGTCAATGGCCATGGTTCAATGTTTCAAACAAATCTTAAAACTTGCATGGATGCCATGTGAAGAGTATGAAGGGACAGTTCCTCAGATGCCTTTCGTTCTTAAGACCTCAAATTTATTTTGGATTGTAGTTATACACATAAAAATCCTGTTACAAAAAACATAAACTCTCATAGACCAATGGTCACATTGCCTATAGATCTTTGCTAGGGAAGAAATGATGCAAATACTAGTATAGATTCTCTGTAACTCTAGATCTATTAAGCAACAAAAGGGATAAATATCAAATAACTTCTCAGGCTTAAAAAAATATAGGGTCAAGTGGATCTATGCTAGTTTATATATATTTGTAACATTAAACATCGAATATGAAATACTTTCCATGTTATTTTATTAGTGCCCATGTATATTACAATGATGTCTCTGCCACCCAAGCTTTAATGCACCTCACTTTCTATCAATGCAACTAGAGATCTAAAATGTAGTTAGTTCTATTACTGTTTAATACTTTCAGGATAGAATTAAATGTTTATTCCCTATATGCTTTGCATGACAAATGAATGCCTTTTAATGTTTTTCCAATTTAGTATTTTTATAGTGAAATCGAGTACCACATAAAACAACATGAAAGAGGAGGACAAACTTTTTCTGGCTAGATTAAGTGTTATATCGGCTGACCTAGATGACATTGAGCACCAGCTACTTGCCAAGGTATCCCTTCTTATGAAATTAGCTTAATAAGCTTACAGGATGATCTTATATCTTGTAATTGATATGTACTTAGTCTTCTAGAGTGTAACACATGCATTTTATTTTTTTGTTAAATTTAGCTCATTTTCCTGTATTGCTTCCCACTTTTCATTGTACTTATTGGTATGATAGGATGAGAACAGAGCTCATGAAAACATCAGTCAACCTGCATAGGTAAGCGATGGTGAAAAAACTTCTGAAAGAGAAGAAGGTGATCAAGAAAGTTTGCTTACAAAGGTCCAAATTCATGCTCAATTAAGGGTAGTGGAGGCTGAAATAGCTGCAGTTTCAGCTGGCCTTGAAATAGTTCAAAGCATTGCAAGCAAAGATTCAGAGAGTTTAGAAGGTGAAAAGTATGAAAATGATCAAGACTTAAGTGAACACAAGCCTTTTGTAGTGGATGGAGGAGTGCTTCAACGAGCATTGGCTACTGAAAGGCTTAGAAGCCTTAAGCAGAAAAGAGGACATCTTAAGGAACAACTGAAAGATTTTGAGAGAGATGGAAAGACACAGGAACTTGAGGAACAAAAGGTGCTTCTGAATTCAATGAAGAATAAAGAAGAAACAGTGATCAATAGAACTGGACGTCTGTTGGATAAGCCAACAAGAGGGAAAAGGAATAATTTTTCATTGCAGGAGGATGATGAGTTTGATGCGGCAACGTCAGGGCTCATTGAAACTGTAATTTGCATTGCCCTTTAGTCCTGTATTAGTATTAGATGTCTTAAATGCAATACAAATACTTTTGAACTTTATTTTAAAAGAGTAAAATTCAGGGGCAGTAAGCAAAGTTCTATGTTTTCTGTGTTATATCACGCATCTTGAAGATATTTTTGTACTATAGATAACATAATTTTGAATCTTTGAATGAGACACCTGGTGATTATTTGCTTTGGCAGGAATGTGATAACCTTATCCGTAAAGGAGTGTTGACACCTTTTCACCAAGTCAAAGGTTTTGAATGCCATGTTCAAAGGTCTCGCCCAACAGAGGATGATGGGGACAAGTTTTCTTTAAATTCTATCTCAAAAGCTTCCAGATCATTGTCTGCACTCTCAATAGCTCGACATTCAACAAAGTTGCTTGATGTAGAATATTTACCTAAATTGAATCCTCCCACGCATGAATTTTGAAGGCTTAGAAGGCCTATCAATATTCAGAATCCAACGAGGTTGAGAAACTTCCAAAGGATCAAACAAACCATTTAAGAAAGCAAAGAAGACGACCTATACCTGATCAATACTGGAGGAAAGCTGCATCAAGCGATGATGAGCCATGGAATGATTCTAATCACCATGAAAGCTATGGCAAGCAGATCATAAATCTTTTGTTTATTTCAAAGCATGTAGGAAATCATCTAGATGATACTATGGTATTTTGAAACTTGATACTTATATCAAACTGAGTTCATAATCACATTATTATAATGTTGTAGGTGTGCTTATGTGGCAAACATATAGATCCATGCCTTTTGTCATGTTCACATATTCAAAACTACATTACTGGATCTGGGTACCAGGCCCTTGGATCTGTCCAGATCCTGATACTGATACAACTTGGATATAGTCTGAATCCAAATAGAATATGCATTCATCTTGGAAATTGGTTGGATACATATGGGCTATATTCTGGATAAATCCTCAATCGAATCTCACACAGTATCCAGTGGAAGAAAAGAAGGAAACAAACCAATAACAATAACTTAACCAAAAAAATGCTATCTTGATTGTTTACATTGATATATTTTAATTAAGTTTTAATATATATATATATATATATATATATATATGTGTTTTGTAGATATTTTCAGCTGTATATATTTATAAATACATATTATAAATAGATTACACAAGTATCTTTACGATAAGTATCAATATAAAAATAAATGTATTTAATTGCACATGGTGTGTGTTGTGTGTGTGGATGTCTTGGTATTCTTTTTTCCAAGGAAAAAACTGTAGATTTATATTCAAGAAGAAAGTTACCTTCTGAAGGTGCTCAGAGCACTGATATCAAATAAAAGATGATAAACAATCCAGCAGAGAAAAGTCTTCTGCCTATATTATCTCCTGTACTGGGATAACACTACAAAACAAGAGATAACAGTCCTGTCATCTGGGTTAATGTCCTATATTTGTCTAGAAGATGTGCTTGAAGTGGTTGATCACCATGCTTTGCAAGTTCTTTGTTTCCTCCCTTATTGTGATTGGTGACTCTGGGATATGACAGTTCTATGTAGTTATAGGGAATATTGCAATGTAAACTGTGAGTGAAACCTAGAACAAAATTATAAATATCAATCTTCTCAAGATTACCACTTTATCTTACTAAAGTTGAAAATATTTTGAAACTTTTTTGTCCTTTAGAAATCTATCTTTTCCTAACAGTTAATGGTTTTACTGTTTTGGTAGAAGACATCTTGCAAAAAAAGAATGATAGGAATAAACAACAGGAAGGTTTAGATTTAGCAGACTATGATTGCAAAGTTGAAGGTTGTGAGGAAGATATGGATGATGTTGGCAGTATTGAGGAAGACACTGTAACTCTTGAAGGAGGATTCAAAATTCCTGCTAAAATCTTTGACAATAACTTTGATTATCATAAAACAAGAGTAAAGTGGCTATGGGAGTTACATAGATAGAGGGCAGGAGGAATAATAGGAGATGAAATGGGTCTTGCAAAAACTATTCAGGTGATAGCCTTTTTGGCAGCTCTACACTTCAGTGGTATGTATAAACCCAGCATAATTGTATGCCCAGTAACTCTCTTACGCCAATGGAGACGAGAAGTCCTAAAGTGGTACCCACACTTCCATGTTGCAATATTGCACGATTTTGTTCCAGTATCTTCCTGGAAGACAAATAAAGCAAAACAAAAAAAGGGTGATGGTGAAGATGAACCCTTATTACTCAGTGACAAGGAGGAAGTCTAGCCTGTTAAAGGTCCAAACAAGTGGGATATTTTAATTAGCCGTATAATAGAATCTTGGTATGGGTTGCTCATCACTACTTATGAACATCTTCGTCTTCTAAGGGAAAAATTACTGGACATGGAGTTACATGATCAACAAACCCGAAGAAAAATTGGAACAGATTTAGGTTCAAAGACTATGGGAGACATGTGCTTAGAGGTTTTACCTAGGCATCCTACAATCTTCAACAGTAAATAAAAGAGAGGGAGCTTTCACATAGGTAACCTCGTAAGAACATGATGAAAATTTTGTTCAAGGAAGATAATGAGATAAAAATATCAACGACTATGATAACATTGGTGACTACGTAATAATCGTTATTCATTAACCTAAACAAGATAAAAAAAAAGGATAATTTACTCAATTTAGCATGCATCAATACTATCCACACTAAAAGAGAACTATCCACATCAATACTATCTCTGATGCAACTAGAGATTATGCTCTTCTGGACAAATATGCCCAACAAATTTTGGTTTCCTAGATGTCACAGGAGTTTTTGCTTTGTAGCTATAAGAGGCTTGCGCACATTATGGTTGTTGCTTGTTAGCTTCAGTTTACAGTAGTAAGTTCTATGTCTTGTGACTTTGAGGATTTGACACCTCAGCTCTGTCATTTACATGGGTATACTTGTTCTCTTCTCACTTGGAGTTGAGATCCCCTTGTTGTGTAGGGTTTTTTTCATTCACAATGCAATGCCCCAATCTCTGATCAAGAAAGACAAGTTTATCACAATTGTATCCTCAAGAGCATAGTCACCCTAACTCATCACAACCATTGGTGCATTCTGTTCATGTACTTGAAGATCCACGAATAGAATTGTGGATGGATCGATTTGTTGGGACATTTTGAAAACACATGACCAGATGTTCTTGCTGTAAAATCAGATTGACACAGTTTTGGGTAGATGCTTGTAGCTCATTTTGACTTAGTTTTTTGATCTATTGTTGTATAGTGTTAATGTCCTCCAGGGAAAAATCAGTATCATCTCCTTTGGATACCATGGCAATTAATAAAAACTTAGAAAGCTCATATGAACATTGTACTAATAGTGCATGTCCTTATGCTGCTTGTTGGATCTACCGTGTTTCTCCACCCCTACCGAGCAAGCTTCCCACATGCCAAAATGGTGGCTAACATTTGGCTCCAAGTGTCCTTGGAACCACATGAGAACCCTTGAAAGTTGAATCCCATCGAAATGAAAGTTGTGCAAGAAACCAGTGAGCCAATGCAACCATGTAATGATTGTTAGCACAATGAAACTGTCTGTGTTTGATCATGATAAAATAGGGACACATCGAAGCTTGAATGGTCATGTGTTTTAATCTTTGCCGTAAGTGTATTAAACCACTTGTGTTCACTTGTTTTTCCTTTTATGAAAATAGTTCATAAGAAAAAATTGCATTCACATGCTGTCATATTCTCTAGATCAACCTTCTCTTCATATTGTCTGAATTTACCATATTTAACTAGCAAGTTTCCATCGCATCTAGAGTCTTCCAAGTAGATCATTTCAATCTTGTTTTCTAGCCTACTGAGGGCTAGGAATGACAATGAGAGATTCATACTTCTTTAGCTATATAGAAGTGTAGCTCTAAGAGAGCTTTAAGACACATATAGGTTTCCTCTGTTCTAAGTTCTAGTATCCATGCTTCTTTCGAGTAGCAAGTCATCCATTCAGAGTTCCTTTTCCTTGACCTCGAGTGGTAGGACTCATGAGTGGTGGATCCCTTGCATTGGAGCACACCATATGATCTTGCCTAGGATTATGTGGAAGGGGCACGATTCCAGTTCCTTTGTTGAGATCCATGCTAACCTAACTCTGTTCTTACAGATTTCATTGGAGCCTGCCATCTTTGTGATACCTTAGATTTTAATCTTTCATATTTCATGTTTGGTTTTATTATCCGTTAATGTCAAGTGAGAAACATTACAAATTCTCAATTTTATTTTGTCCCGTTGCATCATTTTCCAGTGAGGCTCAATATTCTTCTTGCTTTGTTTATGAGTAACCTAGCTGGAAACCACCAAAGAAGCTAGAATTGATCCCTCCTTGGTGGTTTTGGATTTTGGTTCTGATATGGCTTGGAATCTGGTAGTCACCAAATGTCTTTGAAATAACCATCTAAGTTGGTCATTCGTAATTAATGGCAATTCTGATCTAACTGGCACTGGATCTAGTCACTAGAAATGATTCTGTCAGGTCAGAATTGGTCAGGAAATGATTCCAATATGACTATCAAACAGGAAGCACCTCCATCACCTGGAAATTCTGCTATAGAAAATAGAGAAAATTGCTTTAATAAAAATGTTATACGTTATCTTAAGTTTGAACACACTGGCATTTGCTTTATATCACCTAAACTTTTTTATACTGAAGCATTTTTCAGTGTATTTTTCGTCTTTCTGGGGCTGCAATTTTCTTTCTTCTAGAAAATTCTTTGGCTGGTAGCTGACCATCTGTTGGAGTTATTTATTTAGTATTAGTTTTTAAAAATTTATCATAGAATGAAGCATTTACTCTTAATAAGAATTTGCAGCATATTGTTCTTGGGGTGTTTTGCTGGGGGGGGGCATGGTAGTTTTTAGAAACTAGAGCCTAGAAGAATTATTATTATTAAAAAATAAAATATTTTCTTAACAGAAACAAGAAAATAAACTACATTGAAGTACACAGAAATATAGATAGTCACACCAGCTATACCTGTAAGTAATATGAATTGATGAGTAGCTGATTGACCCACCTAGAGGATGTAAATTTAGGTGTTGTATGGGGTAGATGATATCATGAAGACGGTTATCAGTGATTTAGTCGTATTTCCTTTGAGAAGATTGACCTTTTCCAACACTGGGTGGAGGCAGATATTATGCATTTCTGTTTTCCCATTTATCCAATCAATTGATAAATTTGAATCTTTAAAGACTTGTAGTAGTTCACCACTTGCTCCATAGCAGTTCTTAAAAAGGCTGCCAAGGCTTTCAGTTCTGTCCAATTATTTGAGCTCTTCCCGAGACCCAATTTGAATGAGAAGTAAAGAGAGTTAGAAAGAAATAAAGCACCCCCTGCACCACACCCCAAGGGTTTCATTTACGTTTATGATCAAAGAAACTCCAGGGTGTCTTTATGGTATTTCTAAATTCCCATTCTCTCTCACAGGCTTTGGGCTTGGGACCAATTTAATCTCATCATAAACAATACATAATTTTATAGAAAACTTCGAGAGGGGTGAAAGAGTGTTCTTCAACAATAGTGGCATTCCTTGCTAACCAGATTCTTCATGCTGCAATACAAGGAAGGTCCTTATGATCTGCAACTAAAGTCTTTTCCACCTAGAGTTCAAGTACACTAGTGAGGTATTCTCCTTCTCACTTTCCATAGTCTCCTGTTAGAGTTATAAACTCTTTCTGTACCTCCTTAGAAAATGGGCAATTTGTAACAATATGCTGTGCAGATTTTCTGTTATTCCTCCAAAGAATGTAGAAGTTGGGACCTTGCCATGATCTCCTCTAGAGCACATCCTAAAAGAGAATCTTGTTTGCTAAATCAAGCTAGAATAAAATCCTAGATTTTGGAGGAGCTTTGAGCTTCCAAACTGGCTTCCACTGCCAGGTAGCCACTTGTAAGTTGTGGATCAACTTCTGAGCATCCAAACAGGCTTCCACCACCAGGTAGCCATTTCTGGATCATCCAAAAAACTAGTTGAGTATCCCGATTCCTAACTTGGCAGTTTAATCTCCACCTACAGGATGTTTTGACCAAAAAGTTTTCATTGATCTTTTTGTGCAATGCGTATTAGAATAGAAATTATTGAATGGACCTTGAACTGAAGCAATGGAATCTGAAGCCATACAAGGAATGATGTTGAACATAACTCGGAGGAATTGTCATCATTTTATATAATTAGAAATTAATATAATTTATATATTAATCATTTAAATATGTTACAGTTCACCCGAAACAAGTGAGACAATGACAAATTGTATTATTCACGGATAAGTAGATGTAACATACCCCCTGAAGGATTATTATTATTATTAATATTTTTTTATTTTTTTTGTCAAGGTGTAGCCTTCTTCTCCTTTGATTCATCTTCTTTTACATCTGGGGTGCTCACTTTGTATTACTGCTCCTGGGAGGATGAGATGTGCTGAACACTCTAAAGCTGCGGTGACTGAGGAAATGTGCCACGTGACCCACCAGGGTGACTTATTGTGTCATACTATGTGGACCTCTTAGTCATATTTTGACACAACAGGACCATTTGACACAACAGAACCATTACTCAGGTCTCTATGCCAACCTTAATATTGTATAGAACCAATTTCAAGAATTGTCCTGCTCGAAGACAGGTTGATGGATTTTGAGGGCAGAGTACCACAGTATTCCTTTTTGAAAAATATGGAGGGCACAAGGGCTTGACTAGAGGCTTTCATGCCTGGTTTTTACCATAGCATTGAGGAATGGATAAGGCCCATATTCTGGCCAAGGATAAGCATCCAAATTTATTCTAAATCTATTCTATGTGTGCTATCCTAGGCAGGAACAGAGACTTGAAACTTAAGATGTTTTCTTTTCAGGTGAAAAGGCTCCTGTCCTGACTGCATATTGGATATCCACATATATAACATGTGTATGCATAGCTAACTAGTAGCTAGACCAGCATGGATGCTTGCTAGTTGTCCAGCTTGCACAATATTTTTCAATGAATATCCACCAAGCTTTCTTATCGCCAGCACCCTTGGTGCATCTACAGGTCTACCGCAAGGGAGGCCTTAATGACACATAGGCTAAAACTAGGTATTTTAGGTTGCATAAGACCTTCTGAACCACCATATAAAGGTTTAGGTTCTTTCAATATATTCGTACATCTAAAAGCATTGTAAAGTTATAAAGGAAAAGTCCCTAGTCATGAAACTTTTAACACCTATAGGAGAATTCCCTTCACTAGTCCACCATATCAACATCAACTCAAGCAATTCAAGGATTGAGCAGAGTAGTTCCCTACCATTGTATAAGGTGATAGTTGAGTCAAGGTATTTTAATGGCACTAGGTTTCCAAGACTTGAAATTAACCTATTCACAACTAAAATCTACTACAAATTCAAATCCCAAGAGTCACAAGAGATCTTACTCTCAATTGCATATTAAACTTGTTTATTTTCTTTAGATCCAGTAGCATACCTACTTCCATGATGTATGTCATGTGTTATGGGTTCTCTTTGATCTTCATTGTATCCCTTAGCAATTTTATCAGTGTGGTGATCCCTCTCTTCCTAAGCCAAAACCCATTGGACTGGATCACAGAAAGATCACCTAATTCTTCTCATATATGTGTAACAGTGTTCTAATTACCTGGAGGCTCTATTTACTCAACCTATTATATATACATGGCAGAGCACCTTTTATTTGTAGATCCTAACCTTATCTGTTTGGCCTTGACAGTGGTGAGGATAATTTGGTTGAAATCTTTGGTTTCTAACATCATTGCAAGAGAGTGTGCCCACAGAGGTCTCATCTAATGCATCAAAGCATACTATCAACAGTTTAAATGTTACTGTTTGAACCTAGCAGATTTTATCATCTAGTTTTGAACCCATCAATCTATTATATGAAGATCCAAAGATATGGATGCAACCATTCTGGCCATATACTCTTGCATTTAAGGATCACGCCTCTTGTAGAAACATATATAGCATTATTTTTGTACATAAATATATTATATTTTCTTTAGATATAGTAGCATACCTACTTCCATGATGTATGGCATGTTATGGGTTCCCTTTTGATCTTCATTGCATCCCTTAGCAATTTTATCGCGGTGGTGATCCCTCTCTTCCTAAGCCAAAACCCATTGGACTGGATCACAAAAAGATCACCTAATTCTTCTCATATATGCGTAACAGTGTTCTCATTACCTGGAGGCTCTATTTACTCAACCTGTTATATATACATTGTAGAGCACCTTTTATTTGTAGATCCTAACCTTATCTGTTTGGCCTTGACAGTGGTGAGGATAATATGGTTGAAATATTTGGTTTCTAACATCATTGCAAGAGAGTGTGCCCACATAGATCTCATCTAATGCATCAAAGCATACTATAAACAGTGTAAATGTTACTGTTTGAACCCATCAGATTTTATCATCTATTTTTGAACCCATCAATCTAATATATGAAGATCCAGTATTAGTGATGCAACCATTCTGTCATACTCTCTTTGCATTTAAGGATCACGTCTCTTGTGAGCAACATATAATATTTTTGTAGTTAAATATTATATTTTCTTTAGATCCAGTAGCATACCTACTTCCATGATGTATGGCATGTATTATGGGTTCTCTTTGATCTTCATTGTATCCCTTAGCAATTTTATCAGTGTGGTGATCCCTCTCTTCCTAAGCCAAAACCCATTGGACTGGATCACAGAAAGATCATCTAATTCTTCTCATATATGCGTAACAATGTTCTCATTACTTGGAGGCTCTATTTGCTCAACCTGTTATATATACATGGCAGAGCACCTTTTATTTGTAGATCCTAACCTTATCTGTTTGGCCTTGACAATGGTGAGGATAATTTGGTTGAAATCTTTGGTTTCTAGCATCATTGCAAGAGAGTGTGCCCATAGAGGTCTCATCTAATGCATCAAAGCATACTATCAACAGTGTAAATGTTACTATTTGAACCCAACAGATTTTATCATCTAGTTTTGAACCCATCAATCTAATATATGAAGATCCAGTATTAGCGATGCAACCATTCTGTCATACTCTCTTTGCATTTAAGGATCACGTCTCTTGTGAGAAACATATATAATATTTTTGTACTTAAATATTATATTTTCTTTAGATCCAGTAGCATACCTACTTCCATGATGTATGGCATGTGTTATGGGTTCTCTTTGATCTTCATTGTATCCCTTAGCAATTTTATCAATGTGGTGATCCCTCTCTTCCTAAGCCAAAACCCATTGGACTGGATCACAGAAAGATCACCTAATTCTTCTCATATATGCGTAACAGTGTTCTCATTACCTGGAGGCTCTATTTACTCAACCTGTTATATATACATGGCAGAGCACCTTTTATTTGTAGATCCTAACCTTATATTTTTGGCCTTGACAGTGGTGAGGATAATTTGGTTGAAATATTTGGTTTCTAACATCATTGCAAGAGAGTGTGCCCACAGAGGTCTCATCTAATGCATCAAAGCATACTATCAACAGTGTAAATGTTACTGTTTGAACCCATCAGATTTTATCATCTAGTTTTGAACCCATCAATCTAATATATGAAGATCCAGTATTAGTGATGCAACCATTCTGTCATACTCTCTTTGCATTTAAGGATCACGTCTCTTGTGAGCAACATATATAATATTTTTTTACTTAAATATTATATCTTCTTTAGATCCGCAGGTCTACTTCCATGATGTATGGCATGTGTTAAGGGTTCTCTTTGATCTTCATTGTATCCCTTAGCAATTTTATCGTTGTGGTGATCCCTCTCTTCTAAGCCAAAAACCTGGACTGATCACGTAAAGATCACCTAATTCTTCATATATGCGTAACAGTGTTCTCATTACCTGGAGGCTTTATTTACTCAACCTGTTATATATACATGGTAGAGCACCTTTTATCTGTAGATCCTAACCTTATCTTTTTGGCCTTGACAGTGGTGAGGATAATTTGGTTGAAATATTTGGTTTCTAACATCATTGCAAGAGAGTGTGCCCACAGAGGTCTCATCTAATGCATCAAAGCATACTATCAACAGTGTAAATGTTACTGTTTGAACCCAACAGATTTTATCATCTAGTTTTGAACCCATCAATCTAATATATGAAGATCTAGTATTAGCGATGCAACCATTCTGTCATACTCTCTTTTCATTTAAGGATCACGATTCACGTCTCTCGTGAGCAACATATATAATATTTTTGTACTCAAATATGAACTCAGAAATAGTTACCAACACATCAAAATTGTGAAATATCTTTTGCTGAAAATTTCAGAAATACTTACCAACGTCATCTTGAAACAGAGATCTTGAAATCGAGAAAGGGAAGGAAGGTGCATACCATTGAACAAACTGGCGAAAAGCGCGGTGCCTCTGTGTTATTAATCGGCGTTGGAGTCTGAAAGTGAGCTTGTACATACGCTTGAGGCCGAGCACGTAGGCTGTGGTGAGTGTTATCTCCCACAACACCATCTCTTTCGAAGTGTATCTCGATTCTCTGCTATATACTAACTATGGGAGGCCCTAACGGACCAGAGAGGGATGGACCAGAGAGATTCAGCCTCGCTCAACCAGCAAGAAGATCGGTGTGCACAAAGCCCAGCCACCTCTCTGAACCAGTGAAAAAATGGGGCGAATCGGTCTAAACCCTCCCTCCGATCTACCTTAAATCCAGTGAATTCCATGGAAATCTAGAAAATCGGGGGCAAATTTCATGTTTCCGAGTTTTCCGGTTTTTGGTGGGCTAATATTAAATAATTAATTGTTTTTAAAATATTTATTCGACTAGCTAATTTAACTTCTAAAAATATGGGTTTATATAAAAAATTAGCCTAATAAAATTTAAAATCCTTAAAGTCACTTCTTGGAATAAAATTAACACCTAAAATTTTCCACAGGTTCCTCCCACCTAATATAGTGGCCAAAAAGTTTTTTGTGTGGTGCTACCGCCGCCCTTACACCCCCCCCCCCCTACCCTCTTCGGGCCTCCTTCTAATCGTGGAAAGAATATAACACACACCCACCATTCTCCCACTTGTTTTTTTATTTCCACAGGGTGGCACGAGAGAGCTTAGTCATTGGTCCAACCCTGTATAACACCCATTTATTATCTACACCAAGAGGACTTATTAGTGCTCACATACCTCTTCAATGCATCAACAACATTATTCAAAGTGTCTGCCTTTATGAGCAACACCTTTTTATAATCAACCATATCTTTGACATAGTGATACTGAACATCAATGTCGTTTGTCTTTGAATGATAAGCAGGGTTCTTAGCCAATAAAATTGCACTTTCTCTATCACGGTCTATCCTTATAGCTAGATTCACCAATCCCATACTTGAATGCATTCTCTACAACCATAATACTTCCTTGCTTGCATGAGTGGCTGCCATGTATTCTTCCTTTGTAGTTGAAACATCCACTACAGACTGTCTTTTACTCTTCCAACTAACTACACCTCCAAATAGGATAAACACATACCCACTTGTAGATATTGTTTGATCCATATCTCTAGACAATCTACATCAGCAAACCCCTAGATGTCTAAAACTCTGTCCAATCCTGGTCTTCCTTGGTAGCACGGACCATAATTACTAGTGCCACAAAAAATTTGAAAACCCACCTCACTGTTGTCCAATGATCCTTCCCCAGTTTTGACATAAACCTTCTCAATACTCCCGATACATGTGTAATGTATCTTCTAGTACAAACCATTGCAAACATTTGGCTACCCACTACACTTTCATATGGAACACGTGACATATCCTCCACTTCTTCTTGTGTCTTGGGACACTATTCAAAATACAGGTTTACACCTACAGGAATAGGAACCTTCACCGGTTTACTATCCTGCATATTGAGCCTTTGAAATATTGTCTCAACATACTTCCTTTGGTTTAACCAAAGCATCCTCTTTGCCCGATCTCTCTTAATTTAAATTCCCAAAATATAGGTTGTAGCACCAAGATCCTTCATGTAGAATTTGGAGAACAATTGGCTCTTCAAATCATGGATAACTTCTTTATCATTTTCAACCAGCAACATATCATACACATACAAGACCAAATAAATAACACAGACACGAATTAATTTAAAATAAACACTGCAATCCTCTTTGCTTCTGGTGAAGCCAAGTCCCCATATATAGGTATCAAAATTCTGATACCACATCCTTGGTGACTGTTTTAACCCATACAAAGAATTTTTTAATCTACATGCCAGTTATTTCTTAACCTTCACTGCAAATCCTTCAGGTTTCTTCATGTATATCTTCTCTTCCAAATCCCCATGAAGAAATAGTCTCTTCACATCCATCTGTTCTACCTCAAAATAAAATGCAAAAACAACAGATACAAGTTATCTAATAGAACTAACCTTGGAAACCAGAGAAAAAATATCACCAAAATCAATTGCCGACACCTGGGAATAATATTTTTCTAGAAACTGAGATTTGTATTTCTGCACCTTGCCTTCTGCATTATTTTTCTTCTTAAACACCCATTTTCTCCCAATGGGCTTCCTTCTAGCTGACAACTCCACCATATCCCATGTCTCATTTTTGTACAAGGATTCCATTTCATCAACCATGGCCTCCCCAAGGTTTTCCATTCTCTGAATCCATTACCTCCCTGAAAAATTCTGGGATCATCATCAGTGATAGTGAAAGAAAAATTTAATAGAAAGAAGATGGACTATACCTTTCTGGCTACCTTCTTTCTTAGACTTATCTGCTCACAGCTGGAGTTTTTGGCTCTTCTGCTTCTTAATATTGTTCTTTTGTAGGATCTGATTGTTCCTCCTTCAACTCAAAGTCTATCTTCTCGGGTTCCATTAGTAGAAATTTATGTTTAAAAACATCTTTCACCTTTCTAAACACCACATCTCGACTGTATACAACCTTCCTTGTTTATGGGTTCCAAACCTTGTAACCTTTTAAACCATCATTATACCCAATAAAGGTGAACCTTTCAGATTTATTATCAAAATTGGTCCTTTTCTCCTTTGAACCATGTACATATGCATCGCATCCAAATACCCTCAGATGTGAGAGATATGGTTTCTTACCAGTCCATACCTCATGTTAATTCTTATCCTCCAAATTTGACAAAGATGATCTCTTAACCAGGTAACATGCAGTCACCACTGCCTCTGCCCAAAATTCTTGTCCTAACTCGATACCACTGAGCATTCTTCTTCCTTTTCCAATTAGCGTTCAGTTCATTATTTATGCTTCTCTGTTTTTCTAAGGTGTGTATGGAGTAGTCTTCTGTCATGTTGTACCACACTTCTTATAGAAATATTCAAATTCCTTCTTGTATAACTCTCCACCATTATCTGTGCTTGACACCTTTATCTTCTTTTCTATCTGGTTTTCCGCCAGAGCCTTAAATTCTTTAAATCTTTCAAAGACTTTAGATTTATTCCTCAAGAAATATATCCATGTATTCCTTGATAAGTCATCTATAAATTAAACATAGTACACAGACCTACCCAGTGATGGAATCGACAGAGGTCCAAACACATCATTGTGCACAAGCTCTAATATCCTGTTTTCCCTCTTAGCACTAGAAGGAAAACTCACCTAATTATGCTTCCCATATACACAATGACCATAGAAATCGAAATCCAGAGATAAATTAGACATACCTTCTACCATACCATTACCATTAAGTATTTGAATGCCCTTCTCTCCAATATGTCCAAGACTTTGATGCCATAGCATGGTAGTTTCTCCAGATACTGTTAAGATTTCTGCTCCACTTTCAGGAACCATTGAATTTTTGCAACCATCAATAACACTACTACCCAGAAGCTTGTACAAGTTCTAATCTGAAATCCCCACATTAATACTAGTGCTCCCCGAACCATATTGTAGGTATATTTCTCAAACACTGTTTTTACACTTACATCATCCATCTTGCTTACATAAATCAGATTTCTTGCCAATGCAAGAATACACAAAACACCAGGAAGTGTTCTAATCCTTTCATATTTCAGCTTCATCTTTGCTTTTCTGCGTCAAATGATTTGTGCCTTTCTATCATCCCCTAAGAAGACATCACCACCATAATACTTCTAATACTCGCAAAACCACTCCCTATGGGGAGTGAAGTGAAAGGATGCACCTCATTCAATCAACCATGCTTCATGATCTACATGTGTATTTGAAGAAGAAGCCAAATATGCATCCCCACCTTCATATGAGGTGTTTTTTTCCTCTACAGAAGGAGTATCATCATATCTCTTACCTTTCTTAGGAGCTTTAGATTTGCATTCCTTTTTGAGGTGCCCTTCCTTTTCGCATTTCTAGCACCCCTTTACAAGATTTCCTGGAGATTTATATCTCCCTCTAGATTTAGATCTCCCACTCAAAAACTTATTTTTGTTTATGTTATGGGACCTTCCTCGTACAGATAAGGTATATCCATTCCGACCCTCCATATTTTTCCGTCTCATTTCCTTTGACAGCAAGGCTAAGAAAATTTGATCAAAATTCAAGGTAGTTGTATTGCTACCTATTGCAATAACCAAACTATCCCACGAATCTGGTAGAGATTACAATAAACTGATGCAATTATCTTCATATCATGTTTTAATATCAACATATGACAACTGAATTACCACAATATTGAAGGCATTCAAATGCTCTGTCACTGAGTCTCCATGCTTCATCCTCAGGTTATAAAAATTTTTCCACAGGAACAATTTATTCACGAGAGACTTAGATCGGTAAAAATTCCCTAACTTGACCCATAAAGTCTTTGCCGTAGCTTCCCCCAGATACATTCAACAATACCGAATCTGAGATACACAACTGTATTCTTGTCTTTTCCTTCCGATCCAACTTTTCACAGTCTTCATTTGACATTGTGGCTAGTTTAGTACATGTATCTACTGCGATCAATGGTATTTATTCACTAGAAGATCCTCCATTTTAAGCTTCCACAACTGAAAACTCCGACCATTAAATTTCTCTATCTTTTTTTATCCACTCCTCATCATCTTCTTTCATCGAAAGAATTGAGCCCACAGATCTCCCACTAAAAAAGGCCCACCATAGGGCCGATAAAAAAAATACTTAGCAGTCAAGGCCTCCCCTTGAATATTAAACAATTCTGAAACCAAATGTAGGTTTTAACCATGTTCAAAAATTATCTACAAATGAATTCTTAAAAAAATAGAAAATAAACAATAGTGAGAGCATAAAACATAAAACATATATACACAAATATTTTACCCTGGATCCCAAACCAGGACTACTAGCTTGATTTTTCATTATACTCCTTTGAGAGTTACAACACATATATATACATGTCGAAGCATTCATAAACCCCAATCCATTAAACCTAGATTAGAACATAACCGTAGTTTCCTTCACAATATCTACAAAAAACCAGGAGCAGAAAACCATCATGCCCAAAACCTGTGCAAGCCCATGCAAAAAACCATAGGTCAGTCAACCCACCTAATATAGGGTCCAAAAAAAAAATCACAGGGCACTTTCTTAGACCCCGTGTAGGGGGGCTAACACCCCCCTTCATTCTCCCTGACAGGGGGGGTGCCGCCCCCCTCATACTCCCCTCTTCGTGCCTCCTTCTATTCGTGGAAGGAATGTAACACACACCCAACAGATAATATCTATCGAAGTTATGATATAATGATGAAGGGAAGTGATGAAACTTATAGAATGTAAGAAAAAGAGTTTCGGGGAGATTATATGTGTTATAATTCCAACATTAAATTATCAATCCGGGGTCGTAAGAATTAAAGGCACAACCATAGAAAATGCATTATCAGAGCATATAACCTAAACTTGAATAAGAAATCAACTTGATGTTTAAGTACAGAATGATGAATCCTAAATAAATTAACTTGAAACAAAAATACATATCTGCAATCACAAATGAATGATCGATTAACTAAATTGTTCTCCTACTAATGATTCCATAACTCAATCCACACTTACCTCTATAAAATAACAGACTATCTAAAGACTGTAACGAAAACACTTTGTTAGGTTTTATTAATAAAGCATACACTGCTCATTTCACACATGATCACATCATTCATTCATTATAGAGAAAACCTCACAATGCATTATTCACTTACTGGAATTAAAATTCTAATTATACTAATACTTTTATGGAAAGTGAACCTCTAATTAACTCCTGTAAATTAACTTCTAATTACATAAATCGATTTCTACCTATAGGATCCCATTTCTTAATGTATAAAAAAAACTCAAAATCCCTATTCCTAATCAAGATGACTATTGGAAATGAACTATTCAAACCCAAAATCTCTTTCTGTACTTAAGAAACTCATAATCAAAATCAATGATAATAAAAGGAAATCTATTTGATTGAAACTAAACTAGAATTTAGATAAGAAAATTATCTTCACACCTAGTTCTACATAAAGACATTGGTTCTATGAGAAAAGTGAGAAAAATTCTAATTGAAATATTTTTAGTTGATGGGCTAAACCTCGCATGAAAACCATTTCAAATAACTTTCCAAACCTCACACTGTTCACATTCATACACTAGCAGGATAAAAAAAGGAATCAAGAGTTATGTTCTCGACTCAATTCTTCAGAACCATGACGCTCATAATCGACGTTCAAAATTAAATGAAAAGAAAATCAAACTTATACTAAATTGGTGTCTCTACCGCGCAATTAAATTCACACCCAAATTTACTCTACAGAGAAATTATTAAGCTATGAAAAAAGTGAATCCTTTTAATCAAAAGAGATTATAAAATAAATCCCACGTTAAGAATGTTTTTTTTACAATTATTTCAAAAGGAATTCTCACCATTCAAACTCATTTTACACAGTGACAAAATCAAATATAAAATATAAAATCTAAGTTATGTTCTAACTCGGAACGATATCAATCAAACCTACAGGAAATCGTTAACTTAGTCTTTCTCTTAAATAAATTAACTCCAAAACCAATAAAATTTAAGTGAATTCAGTTTTTCATCCTAAAATATTCCTAATAGCAGTCTAACGTTATATATTTCAGATAATATGGACATAGTATTAATATTTTTCATTCTAGACTTATGGAAATTACTCTTCAGTCATTTCCAATTTAAAATTATTTTCTGTAATCCGCATTCCCGAAAGAAATCGTTTATATCTCAAGCATCATGATCTAGTATAGCTCTAACGAGTCCTGAACATTTTAGGAATGAATTCGTATGATATTTAACTCAGATGTAAAAATAGAGTTTTAAGTACAGAAATGATTTTGGATTTCACATAATAATTCATTCAATGAAACTCACACTTTGCATTAAAATTATATGATCTAAACAAGCTATAGAACTCGTTTCCAGGTGGTGGTGGGCCCGTTCCACTCCCGGAACAAGTTCAAGTTAATTCAATAGAATTTAAAAATAAAAATACATAAGCACTTAAAGATATTAAATTCTGAATTAGATATTAGGTATTAGAATGAGAAAAACATGAGTTCAAAAATCAAACACATCAAAGCCTTCAATGTTTGTTGAGTGTGAAGCTCTTACAAAAAAAATTACATCGTACTCGTTTCTCTATCCTCCCTTCTACATACATGCAGAGCTTCAAATTTTTTACATCGCTTTTTAATGAAAAAAAAAAAATCTCTATTTAACAAAGAAAAATACAACAACAAATAAAAATATGCCTTATCCAATTCTTATGGAGAGCCTTCGAATAACCCATTGTTGGGTTCATTCTGATCGATGCATGAATGGAGGAACTAATTATTTGCTTAGCAAAAATGCGTTCAAGAAAAAGCATTCAGAACTAACCCAACTTGAATCATTTAGACTAAACCCGACCTTGCACATTCAGTTCGAACCCGACTTGACCCGACACGTTCAGACCATTCACGATTCTATACTTAAGAATTATTTTGACCTTATCTTCCTTTTGGTGATGAATTTTGCTGAATGGTTTCTGGGTTACCGGAAAGAGGGTACTCTAAACACAATACAAATCTTATAATCTCTATATTCTTCGCCATTTATCACAAAATTGATATTTTCACCTACAAAAATTGTATTATGTACTCAACTTGTAGTAACTAGTTTAACTGACTTATGAAGAACTTCAACGATGGAACCCTCCGAAAAATGAACTTAGAAAAACCTTCATTACAAATTCATGAATAAATAATGTATAATCATATAAAATATTAAGCCAACTAATGATAATCAACAATGAAATGTAGGATATGAATTGGCGACAAGTGGTGGAATTATGGTGTGAAATGACTGTAAAAGTGTCAGAATTTAGGTTATGGATGATGGTGTTGTGTGATGGAAAAATGTGCATATACAAGGCTCAACATCCCCCCATTATTGAGGATTTTCATTTCCTCATGCAAACAAATCCCTTGCTCATTGAAATGTTTCTTGTAGATTTTGGTTCTTGTGGAGAAATATTGCTTTAATACTTGGAGGTGTTGGTCCTTGTGGAGCAGGAATCTTCACTTTTAATATATCACACTAATTTACTGATAAATACAAATTGAGGACAAGTAAAATATGGATGAGGAAGAGATGATGGATGAAATGAGGTGGTGATGGATATGGTAAGTGCATTCTTGTATACTATGTCATTGTAAGGCCAATGTCTATGGTGGTTTCCTTTATCATTTCATGGAAATAATGACTTCATTATGTGAATATAATTCTTTGAGAAGACACTATAGAGACTTATTTTATTAATGCACAATAAGGTTTTTTCTTTTAACATGGTCTTGTAATCAGAGTATATGCGTAATGAATGGAAGGAAATAGAAGAATAATGGTTTATGAAAGATGAAATGCATGGAGTAAGAAATGGTGAATAATTAAGATTCTTGAACCTTCTAATGAAGTAGAGAATCATAAGCCAAATTTATCACAAGTTTTACCTTTTTCGTTGATGTGCTCGATGATAAAAAATGAAGTGGAGGATGGACTAGCTAGATCTGATAAGACTCCTCATTTGATCTGCTGAAGAAGGATAAAGGATGAACTGAAAGTTTGAAGAATGAATTGAAGGTGACCTTATCCCCCATGCCTGAAGATTTGTATGTCCCCAAACAACTCAGGAAAGGTGACTGCTTCTACAAATGAATATGGAATGCTGATACAAAAAATCCAAACTGTTGCAAACCTGTGTTGAGATCTCAAAACCATGTAGTCCTCAACCACTACACACCCATCTGCAATCTCACACATGTGAATAAATGGTTTCAATGTTGAACATAAGAAAGAATGATTGGATTACCTAACCCTAACCTAGATCTCATATAATGTGTTGATGTCGATGGAAAAGGCTTGTTTGAAGGGAAACTTTTAGGGCCTAATATTCGCAGGTGGGCTAATTTTATATACTTTTTCCTAAAATAATAATCACTAATTTCGATTTTTTGTAAAAATAAGTCGCCCAAGTTTTATAGTATGATTTTTTTTTACCTTAAAAATCCGAAATATCGTATATAGACTAATATAATATAATCATAATTTAAGATATTTTTTACAAAAATATCATCAAAAATTTTAAATTTTTATTATTATTATAGGTTACTAAGATTCGCCAAGGTTTCTAAACTTTCAAATAGATATCCATCCTTTAAATTTTCCATGCCTGTTGGCAGGTGGGCCTTAAGGAATCCCACATCAACCAACTTGAGTAAAAACATAATAAATTGAAAGATACATGATTTTAAGAACTCATACAAATTTACAAACTTTTTTGGAACCTTTCCCACCATTTATTTGGTTTTCAAGAAAAATGCTTGTCTAGTTGTGCTAGACAAGCTAGTTTTCACAAAGGAATTATTTTTCTCTTTACTATTTACACTTATTTATTTATTACAATACAAAATTTCCTACTACACTGAAGAGAATACATCCTCCTTCAAGTGAAAGAGAACTTCCAATGAATCTATGTGCTGATCATGTACAAAGATATATTCATGCTCATATTTAACATGTAAACTTTATAAGGTACATGAGCATGAAAAATCAACAGCTTTGAAAGATGTGATACCGAGAGTATTTGAAGATCAGAGTAATAATTTGACTGGATTGTGATATGGAACCAATGCTTGAAGTAATATTTGTGTTATTGGCTCATTTCTTCATTTGGAACACTCTGAAAGTCCTCCTCGGTCATGCTAGGAAAACTTGGGTAATTGGTCTCCAGGATGGATACAATGCTTACTACTGGGAATGGTGAAAATTATTCGATCTCAAGTTTAACTAGATGATCCCCATTATATTTATTACATAATTCGTCGATATCCTTGGTAGATAGGAAAGAGGAATCAAGGAAGACTTTTGAATCCTTTTCTGGCTGTGGAGAGATAGATAATTTCCTGAATGGAGTTAGGATGAACTCTTCCTGAGAGGCATATATCCCAACTATTTCTAGGATTTGAGAAAGTGCTTCGAGGGACATCCTTCAAGCTCTCAATGATTCTTGAATTTCTCCTGCTGGTCAATGATCCCTGTTTCGCAACACATATTAGTACAAATGGGTTCTTATAACGCCCCAAAAATGTTTTGTCTTTAAAGAGATTGAAATTTTATTTTAAACTAATTAAAAATAATTGCAGTAAAACTCACCAAACTTTCTTACTTGGACAACCAAAATTTGGAGAAATCCCATCATAGTGGATGTGTGGCTCTTCACTCACATCTTACGGTACACTCTATTCCCTTTTATTGTCATACAACTAATATCACACAAAAAAATTATGAAAAAAAATAGGCTCTAATCCCTTTAGCACCTCCCCGAAAACGATGCCAATTTTTTTTGGGGAAATTATATCTGTTGTAATTACAACATTAAATTATCAATCTGGGGTAGTAAGACTTAGAGGCAAAAGTGCACAAAATGTAGGATCATAGCATCTAACCTAAACTAGAAAAAGAAATCAACTTGTTGTTTAAGTACGGAATGCTAAATCCTAAATAAATTAACTTGACTAAAAAATACATATCTGCAATCACAAATGAATGATCGATTCACTAAAGGAATTTTTTTCCTACTTATGATTCCATAACTCAATCCACACTTACCTCTATAAAATAACATACTAGCTACTGACTATCTACTAATTTTACACATGATCAGACCATTCATACATTATAAAGAAAACTTCACAATGCATTATTCACTTACTATAATTAAACTTCTAATTATACTAATAATTTTTTGGCAAGTGAACTTCTAATTAAATCCTGGAAAGAAACTTCTAATTACATAAATGAACTTCTGGAAAGTAACTTCTAAATACATAAATTGATTTCTACATACAGAATTCCATTTTATAATCTATAAAACAAACTCAAAATCCCTATTCCTAATCGAGATGACTATTGGAAATGAACTATTCAAACCCAAAATATTTTCAGTACTTAAGAAACTCATAATCAAAATCAATTATTATAAAAGGAGATCTATTTGATTGACACTAAAGTATAATTTCGACAAGCGAATTTTCTTGAGGCGTGCTTATACAGAAAGACACTGATGCTATGAGAAAAGAAAGAAAGCTGCTAATTGAAAGAGTTCTAGTTGTCGGGATAAGCCTCGAATGAAAAGTGTTTCAAATTAATTGGCAAACCTCACACATATCACATTCATACACTTGTAGGATCGAAAAAGGAATTAAGAGTTATGTTCTCGACTCAATTCTTCAGAATCATGGAACTCGTAATCAAAGTTTAGAATTAAATGAAAACTGGATCAAAATTATACTAAATTGATGTATCCACTACGAATTTAAATTCACATCCAGATTTACTCTACAGAGAAATTATGATACTATGAAAAACAAGAAGGATTTTTATCAAAATAAATTCTAAAATAAATCTCTGGTTAAGAACATTTTGTTTTACAATTATGTCAAAAGGAATTCACACCATTCGCACTCAGTTTACACAATGACAACATCAAATAGAAAATCCAAAATCTAAGTTCTTTTCTAACTCAGAAAAATATCAATCAAACCTTCAAAATATATTTAACATAGTCTTTCTCTTAAACAAATAAACTCCCAAACCAATCAAATTTAAGTGCATTCAGTTTTTCATCCTAAAACATTCTCCACAACAGTGTAACGTTATGGATTTTAGATAAAATGGGTAGAGTATTAATATTTTTCGTTATTGACTTCTGGAAATTTCTCCTGAGCCATTTCAATCTTAAAAGTATTTTCCACAATCTGCATTCCTAAAATAAATCATTTATATTTCAAGCATCATGATCTAATATAGCTTTGACGAGTCCTGAACATTTGAGGAATGAACTCTTATTATATTTAACTCAGATGTAAAAATAGAGTTTTAAGTACAGAAATGATTTTGGATTTCACCATACAATAATCCATTCAATGAAACTCACACTTTTCATACAAAACCTCTGACCTAAACAAGATATAGAACTCATTTACAGGTGGTGGTGGGCCCGTGCCACTCCTAGAACAAGTTCAAGTTAATTCAATCTTCTTTAAAAATAAAAATGCATGAAAACTAATAGCAATTAAATTCCAAATCGGGGATTATGTATTAGAATCAGCAAAATATTAGTTCCTACAACAAACACATCAAAGTCTTCAATGTCTCCTGAGTGTGAATATCTTACAACAAAAGTTACATCCTAACCGTTTCTCTTCCCTCCCTTCTATGTTGATGCAGCCTAAGCTGCAATACCCACATCTACACATATAAAATGTGTGTTCAACTTGTTAACCTCAAATAACTCCTAGGCGGGCTAAAACTTCATAAGCGGGAGCTTACCTTTTCAATCAAACCTATGATTAAACCCATATAATAAACCTCCTTTATCCAAGGTTTTCTCCTTTCCATTATTCACAAGCGGAAGCCATTTTCCTTTCTTATTTACCATATAAAATACCCATTGATATTTCATACGCCCGACTTTGACCTTGGTTCAAAAACTCAAATAATAGAATTCACTTCATTTAATTCGTACGAATATATTTAACCTTAGTCAAATATCCATTTTTCAACCATCATGTATGGTAACCTTTCACGCATCTGAATGCCAATATAAATTACTATAATTGGTCCATACTTTCCAATTCTCATATATTGAACCACGCCAACATTTCGTTCATTTGTTAAAACCCAAATGTATCAACATATATTAAAGTTCTCAACCACGACTTTATTAACATACCTTGCTTTGGTTTAACCCAAACATCAACGTAATATTCTGTTCGGTCCCACAACTCGCCCTTTCGTTAATCTCCGAATAGATCCAATGATCAATCTTTCATTGCGCTTCAAAAACTATTTGTGCATATATCCAACGGATATCGCATAACTTTAAGCCCAGAACCTTATCGCCCCAACACAACGCGAAATCAGCGGTTTTATGATGCCACACGTCGCTCAACGGGGTGTATCGGGCTCGATTAAAGAAATACCACTTACCATTCTTTTGTAGCGCGAAAACCACTGGTTGGTTTTCAAACCCGCCTTCACTATTTATTTTCTCCTGATTCCATACCATCCCGATTCATGGTTCCGCTTCAACTTTTGTGCACTCTCCCTTCATTAAATCGATTTTCCTCTATTTTTTCTTTACGCATATCACACAACATTAAATCCACTAAAATTCTCGCCATTTACATTTGAACCCTATTCTGTATCCTCTCCGCGTCTGTGCAAGGAGAATTGCCACCAAATTGAGGGCCGAGTTCTCTGTTTTAGAAGCATTGATTCATCCTATAATCGATGCTCAAGCTTGCATACAAAATCCCTCTAGGGTTCAATCACCAATTCAATCGTCAATTTCTTAAGACACACAATCTCATAATAGCCCGAATTCTTTCGATTTCATTCAAATTACCTACACACACATTTATTATGCCAAACCCTCATTTCACATGAGATATAAACAGAGTCATTCGACACATTCTTTGCAGTTCACCGGCCTTCCAGAAAGGAATCTATCGAATTCCTTGTGAATTCGATTTCCTAGAACCTGATTTCAATCTTAGATTCTCTCAAATTACACCTGCACGCTTATATTATGGAAACCCTTGATTCAAACACAAATCAATAATTCAATGTACATAATCACACACTTTTAAGATCGAATTTTCTCTGTATATAAAAAAACCCAGCAATTCAAAAATGGTTCCTCTCTAGCCTGATATTATGATCAATGGAATTTCTAATAGATTTTCCCGTAGGCTTACAACAACAAACCCCTGTTTTCCCTAAACCTGAGTCACTCACTCTACTCTCTTTTCTTTTGCCTTGAGGCTTTACAATTTATACAAAAGATGATGAACCAATTTAGGTTCAGATCCTCTATTATCTCAACAAAATCCTCCAAATCCTCTAAGTCTTAAAATCTATCCTTTATCCCTAAAAGTCCTTTCAAACTCATAAAATCATGGAACCAATTCCACTTTAGGAATTACGATCAAATCTCTCATTTCCTATGGAATCTCAACTATCCTACTTCCCTCATGTTCTCCAATCATTCGGGAACATTTACAAATTTCTCTCAATATTTAATATCTCCCATTAAAATCATTCAAAGACATTAATAATGACATAGGAGACCAATATTATTTTAAAAACACAAGACCCTTATGTCTATTAAATTACAAAGGGTTTTATTGAGCCTAATGCCCCTGCATCAGACTCCCAAGGTTAAAAATAATCATGATCTCCTGATCATGTTCTTTTAGTCCTTGTCTTCCTGAATCCCACACCTTGTTCTGTAATTTATCATCTATTTCTGCTGTTGTTTGTTGCTTTTCTCCAGGTCTCCATACTTTATGTTGCTTTGCTCCTCTAGCTGCACTTTCACAGTCTGTTACTGTCTTTCTTGTGCTGCTTCTTCTTCTTTTCTTTCTTGCTGCTGTCTTCTTTTGAGACACTTTCACCATTAGCCTTCTTATCAATTCAATTTCTTTGTCTGATATATCTTCTAACTGCTGAGTACTTCTACTTCTTGATTGCTGAACTTCTATTCTTGCTTCCACCCTATCATCCTTACCCTCTTGTTTTCTGCAGCTGATAACTTCTTCCTGATTGTCACTTATGATAATTTCTTTGTTTTTTGTCTTTAGAAATTCCTTGGACTGGTATTTAGTTTGCCACTCACTGTCAAATTTTTTCCCCTGGACCAAACATTCTTTAGTCTTTTCATCAGTACCTGCAATAATAAAATAGTCATCAAAATCATAAGACCTTTTTGTCTCTTCTTCCTTTGGCAACATTTCTATTTGCTGCTTTGACATTTTCTCCTTTATCAGCACATCAGTATGCTGATTCCAATTCTTCAAATAATTCTCGAGACTGTCAACTAGTCTCTCTTCCACATCATCCCTTTCAAGGATGTTTTTTTGCTTTGGTTTATAAAAATGAACTTTTTCAATCTCATTCAGCTCTGACTTTACAACCTGAACACTTATTCTCTGTGTTTCTAGCTTCTGCTCCAAAATATTTAACTCATGCCACAAATATGTCATCTCATCAAAAATAATATTTATACAATATTCACTATCTTCTTTTTTATCGTAAGTCAAGTTTCCTGGTGACACTATCTCTTCATCTTTCATCAGAATAGAATTCTGATCCTCCATCTCTGTAATAGTTTTAGTTTTATGTCCATCACTTTTCATTTGGCCATTTAATAAAATCAACTTCTCATTGTCATTACCAATAACAAATTTCTCATCATCAGACATAACTGTCAGATATCCATTGAAACAATTATTTTTTCAAAACAAGGAATTTATTTACTCCTTTTGTTGCAGTGATTCAATTTGATCTTCATTTGAAATATAATCATCATCATATTTTTCTTGGAAACTTTCAGCTTGACTCAATACAGTTTCATCATATCAATTGTCTTCTTCAATACCTGCATTCACACACAACTTGTCAGTGTTAAAACCATAAGACCTCATGGTCCCATTTTATGATTTAATCACCAAATCCTCCTGCTATTCAAAGTCCTCTATATAATTCAGAAATTATTCAATGGTTTTCTCTTCAATCTCCTTAATATTTTCAATTGATTGCTTAATTTCCAGCTTTTGGCCAACATCATAAGCGAAATTTCCTCTGTTTCCAATATGTTGAAAAGTAAAACTTTTCCCCAACTGTGTATGGAAATTTTCAAAAGATCTGGCTGTCCCATTTTCTTCCTTTATGACAATATCAACAGTTTGTTCTTCTCCACATTTTCTTCCTGCAAAAATAAAAAATTCATCAGATTTAAAATCATTCAACCTCTTGGTCTCACTTGAATTTTCAGTCTGCATGTCTTTCTCCAAATACTCATTCATTCTGAGTAAATTTTCCCTCAACCGAGCATTTATCATTTGCTCTTTCTTCATCTATAGCTTATGCCACTTTATCTTTCTTCTTACAAGAAAACCACACCTTTGGTCTTCCTCTATCATCATTTTCAAGTTATTAAATTGTTCTCTTATCTCAGCTAACTCTCTCTAATACTCTTCCTTGCTTAACTGTCTCTATATGCCATTTGTCTTGGCATCTTCTTTCTTCACTTTCATTCTGTTGTGGTCTCTCTCAAAACCTCTGCAATTTCTTCTATGACTATCAATAGTCATATTCTCCTTCATTTATATCTTCATGAGTTCCTCACTCATTCGTCATGAGATGTACTAAAACCTCTGCAATAACAAGTCCTCCTTGTTACAACTTACCTCACCAATCCTTTTCTCTGGACTTGGTCTTTTGGCAAGCACTGGTCCTCTATTCTCTGGAACCTCTTGAGCATTCCTTTCTGCTCCTTCTAGGCTTCAACTCATTTGTACCTTTTAAGAACACAGCTATTATTTTTATCCAACCTCTATTGGAATTCCTCCAGGTTCTGCCACATTCTTATTTCTCTTAGAAACCTTTTCTGGCTTCGTTCATCACTACTCTTTAAATCTATGATCTTCTTGTTGAGATGCTCCTCAATTGTCTGCAATCTGCATTCTGCAAACATAATATTTGAAAAAATTAAAATACCTCACCTTCAAGGTTTGTTTCAACACCCACTTGTAATTGCTTTTGCAAATTCTTCCAATATTCTTCTACACTGCATGTTGTCTATCAGATTCAAATCTGATTTCTTTTTGCCATCACCATTATACATGTATTCACATCTTTCAAAACATAACTTGGTAAATCTTCAAATAAAATTTTCTTTTAAACTCAGATTTTGCAAATCTGAATTTCCTCATTATCATACTTTCACTGCATATCTGCTCAATTCTACAATTACTATCAATCAGATTTAAAATCTAAGCTT
Organism: Pinus albicaulis; assembly: GCA_034641835.2. NCBI lineage: Eukaryota > Viridiplantae > Streptophyta > Pinopsida > Pinales > Pinaceae > Pinus > Pinus albicaulis. The sequence continues at coordinate 910,355,467 of CM076575.1, forward strand.
TCCTTATTTCCTTCATCACACATGAATTCTGATTTAATTTAAAAAAATCTTTAACTTTCAAAAGATCTCTTCCAGCTCTGATACCACCTGATGCAACCTAAGCTACAATACCCACATCTACACATATAAAATGTGTGTTCAACTTGTTAACCTCAAATAACTCCCAGGCAGGCTAAAACTTCATAAGCAGAAGCTTACCTTTTCAATCAAACCTATGATTAAACCCATATAATAAACCTCCTTTATCCAAGGTTTTCTCCTTTCCATTATTCACAAGCGGAAGCCATTTTCCTTTCTTATTTACCATATAAAATACCCATTGATATTTCACATGCCCGACTTTGACCTTGGTTCAAAAACCCAAATAATAGAATTCACTTCATTTAATTTGAACGAATATATTTAACCTTAGTCAAATATCCATTTGTCAACCATCATGTATGGTGACCTTTCACGCATCTGAATGCCAATAAACATTAATATAATTGGTCCATACTTTCTAATTCTCATATATTGATCCACGCGAAAATTTCATTCATTTGTTAAAACCCAAATGTATCAACATATATTAAAGTTGTCGGCCACAACTTTATTAACATACCTTACTTTGGTTTAACCCAAACATCAATGTAATATTCTGTTCGGTCCCACAACTCACCCTTCCGTTACTCTCCGAATAGATCCGACGGTCAATCTTTCATTGCGCTCCAAAAACGATTTGTGCGTATATCCAACGGATATTGCATAACTTTAAGCCCAGAACTTTATCGCCCCAACATAACGCAAAATCAACAGTTTTATGACACCACACGTCGCTCAACGGGGTGTATCGCGCTCGATTTAAGAAATACCACTTACCATTCTTTTGCAGCGTGAAAACCACTGGTTTGTTTGCAAACCCGCCTTCAATGTTTATTTGCTCCAGGTACCACACCATCCCGATTCATGGTTCCGCTTCAAAATTTACACACTCTCCCTTCATTAAAGCGATGCTCCTCTATTTTTTATTTATGCATATCACACCACATCGACTCCACTAAAATTCTCACCATTTACATTTGAACCCTATTCTGCATCCTCTCCGCCTCTGTGCAAAGAGAATTGCCACCAAATTGAGGGCCGAGTTCTCTATTTTAGAAGCATCGGTTCATCCTGTAATCAATGGTCAAGCTTGCATACAAAATCCCTCTAGGGTTCAATCACCAATTTAGTCGTCAATTTCTTAAGACACACAGTCTCATAATAACTTGAATTCTTTTTACTTCATTCGAATTACTTGCACACACATTTATTATGCCAAACCCTCATTTCACGATATAAAAAGATTCATTCGACACATTATTTGCAGCTCATCGGCCTTTTGGAAAGGAATCTATCGAATTCCTTGTGAATTCGATTTTATATAACCTGATTTCGATCTCAGATTCTCTCAAATTACACCTGCACACTTATATTATGGAAACCCCTGATTCAAACACAAATCAATCATTCAATGTACATAATCACACACTTTTAAGATCGAATTTTCTCTGTGTATAAAACAACCCAACAATTACAAAATGGTTCCTCTCTGGCCTGATATTCTGATCAATGGCCTTTCTAATAGATTTTCCTGTAGGCTTACAACAAAAAACCCCTGTTTGCCCTAAACCTGAGTCCCTCACTCTACTCTCTTTTCTTTTGCCTTGAGGCTTTACAATTTATACAAAAGATGATGAACCAATTTAGGTTCAGATCCTATATTATCTCAAAAAAATCCTCCAAATCCTCTAAGTCCTAAAATCTATCCTTTATCCCTAAAAATCCTTTCAAACTCATAAATTCATGGAACCAATTCCACTTTAGGAATTACAATAAAATTTCTCATTTCCTATGGAATCTCAACCATCCTACTTCCCTCATGTTCTCCAATCATTCGGGAAAATTTACAAATTTATCTCAATATTTAATATCTCTCATTAAAATCATTAAAAGACATTAACAATTACATAAGAAACCAATATTATTTTAAAAACACAAGACCCCTATGTCTATTAAATTACAAAGGATTTTCTTGAGCCTAATGCCCCTGCATCATATGTACATGAAGAGCTTCATCTTTTTTATGTCATTGTTTAATGAAAACAAAGCATCACTACTTAACAAAGGAAAATACAAAATCAAACTAAAATATGTCATATCCAATTCTTCTAGAGATCCTTTGAATAGCCCATGGTTTGGTTCATGAAAATTAATACATGAATGGAGAAACCACTTATATGATTAGCACAAAGGCTTTTAGAAAAAAACTTTCAAAACCAACCCGACCTAACCCGTCTAGATAGAACCCGACCCTGCACATTTAGTCCGAACATGACTTGACCTGACACATTGAGACTATTCACGACTATTTACTTAAGAAGTGTTTTGACCTTAGCTTCCTTTCAGTGATGATTTTTTCCAAACAATTTTTGGGTTACTTGAAAGAAGGTATCTTGAAATAGACTGCCAGAATCCCACTACAACATGTAAGTATTGCAAATCCTTTGTTCATGTAATTGAATATTTTCTTGTGCTTATGGAAAAAATGCAAGAAAAAAGGAATCAATAGCCCACATAGAACATCCAAATGATGACTGTTGAAAGGAGAATGGATGAAACTTGTATTGATGTTTTCACTAGAAGTGGAGTTGCGACTCGAAGTGATAAAGCAGATGGAAACAAGTAATTTGAAAATATAGGCACATGGGTTAGAAAGAGTCTAGAGGAGTTTCTATTTTTTAAGTTCAGAAACAAATTAAATTATTTATTGAAGCGAAGAATTTTTTTATAGATGAAGTAGCTTCGAATTATACTGCATATAAAAGGCCTAGTAACTGTGACATGTCAGTAGTTCCGACATAGAACCAAGCAGCGACTCAGGATCAAGCTCTATCACAAAATTCAACACATGAAGTATGTATTTTTAGATCTTTTCTGCAAACTTATATGTAGCTATTAAGAGATCAAAAGGTTATATAAGGGATTCAGGAATTGATATATTCCTCCGCATCAAAATAAACACTATGAAGTGAGATGCACGCTGTTAATAATGTACATCAATAAGCGATAACTCGCAAAGAAATGAGACTTCGTGCGTAGATAGGATAATATGAAATGGATCAAGTTATTTTGGATTTTGGATATGATTCTAATGTCTTGACCAAAAAAACATGGGAATTAATGGGTAAGTCGAAGCTTCAATGGTCAAACATTCAATTAATATTGGAAAATCAAAAAGTATCTTTCCTATGGGAAGACTACAAGGTGTTATGATAGATATTGATGGAGTGCACACTATTGTTGATTTTGAAGTAATAGAAATTGTTGATGATATTAATAATTATCTTTCTTTGCGTGGAATTCATTGGGTAATGGAAAATATGTCCATAATAAATCTGAAGAAGAGACAAATTATATTTTAAGGAAATAATATGAGGGTGATTTTTCCTTTATATCCATCAAAATCAGTAAGATATACAAAGCCTTCAAAGAGGAATATAGTGCAACTGACATAGATAACACCTATCAATTGACAACTAGGGAAGAAGATTATATTAATCTTACTACATATGTCAAGTTGAATTTATATCATGATAGTTCTTTCACATCAAATTCAAAAGAAGAATTGGAAAATTAGAAGAATAGGTTGCATGAAGTGTCTACAAAGAATTGTGAAAGAATGAAAAAAGTAGTTCTTTGTATGACATTTGAGGTATGTAACTTGCCTTCTTATGATGGTTTGGGAAATATATAAATTTTTTTACTACTTATGAAGAAAAACTGCCAAAAAATAAAAGATCTCCAGCTTTAAATATAGCCTTGAGAGTTACCCCTGCTAGATGGTGGGGCACACATAAGAAGAATATAGGAGTTTGGGAGTTATGTCGAGGACTAATGTGGATAAGGTCTGGATAAGTGGAAACAGAAATGTTGAAGAAATATGATGGTGAAATTGGCCCTATAAAGCACCTCTGGTTATGCACTACAACATGGAAGGAGATTGCATAGCAGGAATGGGTACATAGATTTATTCACACATTGGAGACAATTCCTAAGAATTTCTACCTAGAAATAGAACTGTGACATGGTACTATGAACTGGGCAGACTTGGTTGATGGTTTTATTTTAAGTTTCATTTTTTAGGATGAATTAAGAGACATACCCTTCAGGTAGTAAAAGAGAATATCTTTGAGGGTGTAACTACACAAACATGACAGTAACCTAATTGGGTGGAGGAGATTGAATACTCATGGAAGTGTTATAACGTTATTGCAGAAGATGAAGAACATTTGCGCAACATGGATATAGCAAAATCATAAGGATACCATGAAGCACAAGAGCCTAAGATAGAGGCACAAGACATAATAAAGCCATTGGAGATTAAGAAGGTGAATATACGATCAGAAGAAGAGCCCAATTTTGCAACAGTAGGATATTAATGGGATGAGGAGATAGTCAGTAAAGTTAGATAGCTACTCCATGAATATCAAGAACAATTTCCCACTTAATTTTCAAATATGAAAGGAATATTGGGAGATATAGGGGTCATGAACATTCCCTTGAAGCCGGATATGAATCTAGTCGAGAAGAGACCTTACAGGTTGAACCCGAAGTACAAGGAGAAAGTGAAGCTAGAACTTGATAAGATGATAACAAAAGGGATTATTGAACCCGTCGAAGAGTTAGAATGGTTGAGTCCTATGGTTGTGCAAGAAAAGAGGACACAAGCAGAGATTAGAACCTGTGTTAACCTAAGGAAGTTGAATGATGCATTTTTTCATGATCCTTTTCCTACCCCTTACACAGATAAAGTATTGGACTATGTAGGAGGTCAAGAAGCCTATTCTTTCATAGATGATTTCTCAAGTTATCATGAAATCATAAGTGCACCTGAAGATTGACCTAAGACAACATTGCTACAAACTGGGGCTCATACTATTACACAATGATGCCTTTTGGGTTGAAGAATTCCCCAACTATATTTTCCAGAGTGGTGTCCTCAGCTTTTAAGAAGTACATTCATAATTTTTTGGAGGTATACTTTCATGAATGGAAAATATTTGGACCGTTGAACAAACATGTTGGAAGTTTGAGGCTTATGTGTGACACTTGTAGACAATATCAGATCTCTCTGAATTTGAAAAGGTGCATATTATGTCTACCTTTTGTTATATTTTTGGGGCATATTGTTTGTAAGAAAGGATTGATGTTGGACCCTAAGATAGTTTTCATTGTGAACTTAGACCCACCTAAGACAGTTAGACAATTATGAACTATGTTGGGACATACAGGGTATTACAGAAATTTAATTAAGGGGTATGCACAAATCACTACACCAATGGAGAAATTGTTGAAGAAATATATCACTAATTTTAAATGGGATACATAATGCCAAAATATCCTTGAAATATTAAAAGAGAAGAAGGTAATTACACCTATATTAGTATTTACTAATTGGAATAAGGAATTACATGTCCATGTAGATGCCTCTTTCATAGCTCTGGGAGTGGTATATGCATGACCTGCTGAAGGAGAGATTGATGATCCTATAGCTTTTTCAAGTAGGAAATTATCTAAAGCTGAGAAGAATTACAGTACCGCATAATAAGAAGGATTTGCCATGGTATATGCTATGCAGGAGTTCAAACGTTATTTATTGGGATCATATTTTGAGATGTTTACAAATCATTATGCATTGAAGTATTTGGTTAGTAATCATGTCCTAGGATGGAAGATTTGCATATGGTTGTTATTATTTCAGCAATATGAATTTGAAGTTGTTTTTATACTAAGAAGGTTGAATGCAGGACCTAACCATCTGTCAAGATTGGAAACAAGAGAAGAACCAACTAGCATAGCAGATAATCTCCTTGATGCACAGTCATTTGCAATCATAGTAGCTGATGAACATTTTGTAGACATGATTCAAATTTTTACAACAAAGGTGGCTTCTTCATAATATACTACACAACAAAAGAAATAATTGGTGGTAAAGGTAGCTGATTTTTCATTGATAATAGAGGAAATTTATATAAGATGGGCCCAGATGATATACTGCGCAGATATGTTCCTGAACATGAAAGATCAATGATTTTAGCAGAATCTCATGGAGGCACACATGGTGGAAATTGTGCAGGTAGAGTTATCGTGAAAAATATTTTGAGAGTATGATTGGGGTGGCTTACACTACATAAGGATGAAAAGTAGGACTACAAAGCATGTGATGTATCTCAAATAAAAGGGAAGCCTTCTAAAAGGGATGGGATGCCATTAGTTCCACAAGTGACATTGCAAGCTTTTGAAAAATGGGCTATTGATTTTTTGGACCCATCAATCCACCTGGGAAGAGACTGGTGTGAGGTACATAATAACTGTGACTAATTATCTAATGAGATGGTCCAAATCCCAACCAGTAAGGAACTGAAACACAGACACTACAATGAAGTTTATTTTTGAATACATATTGTCTATATTTGGGTGTCTGAAGATCTTGATGAGTGACCAAGGCTCACATTTTCCGAATAAGACTATTAAAGAATTGAATGACTAGTTCTAAGTCTATCATCATAATATTAATCCTTATGACACTCAAACCAATGGAATAGTGTAGGAATTTAATAATATTTTAGATAATGCACTCACTAAGGTATGAAATGTGAATAAAGATGATGGGGACCTTAGAATTATAGTTTTATTATGGGCTTACAGGACGACATGCAAGAATTTTATAGGTCATACACCCTTTAGGTTGGTGTATGGGAAAGAATCTATGATGCCCATGGAATATATTACGCTTAGCTTGAGGATTGTAGCCTTTACAGATATAGCATAGCATGAAAAAATGGAGGAAAGAATGCCACAATTGATTTCCTTGGAAGAAGACAAATTTGTAGCGGGATTCCATCAACAGGTGCAGAAGGCAAGAGAAAAGGCTTGGCATGAAAAACATATCAAGCAGAAGAAGTTCAAGGTAGGAGACTTTGTTCTCCTCTACAACAATTTTTTTTTGAAATTACCAGGGAAGCTCAAAATACATTGGTTTGGCCCATATATGATCAAGCATATTACTGATGGAGGCACAGTTCAATTGGTGATGTTAAATGGAGATTTTTTTCAGGGAAGGGTAAATGAAAGTAGGTTGAAGTTGTATAGGACGACCCTACCCCTATAGCTTCAATCTGAAGAAGAAAGGAGAAATTTCTTAGTGCCACCTACAGTTGAAAGTGGGCACTAGACTATAAGATACTCTACAAAAAGAGATTTGTAATGAGAAGATACTCTGCTATAGTCTGGATTATGTTGAAAATCATCGGAGCTGTGATGTATGAAATTTTTTGTATTTTAATATGAATGTGTCGGAGTTCACTCGAAAAATATGATTGTTAAAATAAAAACTTTCCATTAGAGGAGAGGAAAGTCGAATTTATGGAGATAGATTGGAAACGATCCAGGGATAAATATTCATTTAATCATAAAAGTATGAGTAAGATGCTAGATAATTATGAGGTTATAATTTCAACATCTCCATAAAAATCCATGTCCCATCGAAATTTTGGCACTTTGTTGTCTGAGAGCTCAAAAATAGTTGTATCGCGAAATTGCAGAAGTTACGCAACTGTATGAACACTAAGGAATTCATCCGAAGTTTTGAAGAGAAAGGTTGATAAAGATTCATGGAAGCCACAACTTCATCTATTACACCCATAACATCCCCCTCAACCGCAACAACATCGCCCCTCTCATAAAGAAAATATCCACAAAAAAAAACATATAAGGAGAAGAGAACGAAACACAATCCGGATAAGAAATCCATCAAGCCGCAACGAAATCCTATACTAGTACTGAGACAGTGAAGAACAAGCTGAGAAGGAATACATGGAAACAAAGAGCACAATACTTCCATCCTCTTTTCCACCATGCATGCCACTGAGGAAACCTAATACAAAACCAGTCAAGGATTCAAAAGACGTGAAATATGACATCTTTACACCTATTATATTAGAGAAATTTCCCTTTCAGGAGAATTACATGGAAATATTCAACTGTTGAAGTTTGCAGACTGCGACTTCAACGATAGAAACAAATACCTGCAGTTCACACCAGGAAGATACCTTAAGCAGGTCAACTACCCATAGAGTGGTGTGACAAGGTTGGAGCCGCATTGGTGGGTGAAAGGGTTGGAGCAATCTGGATTATTGAATGTGTTGAATGTGCTGCACTTTGGAAGAAGTACATTAAGCACAACTTGTGTAAGAAAATTGTTGATGATGTTGCATGACGGATTCCTCTGGTAGGGAAAGAGGATCCTAATCAACGAGATGCTGATATGGAGAATCACCAGGTTTCCCTATCAAGGTTGGACACCGCAAAAGAGTTTTTGGGTAAAGAGCAGTACAAATCAGTAACTCATAACATGAAGGATAAGTTTGGGATAACCAAAGCCAAGCGGGGCTATGACATAAATTTGATGAGTGACCAGTGATTCTACTTCACCACACACATCCTAGCTTGAAATATTATGATAAATTATTGGGAAAACGAAGTCCCTGCAACAGTAGTATCATTGGTTGCAGAGTGAAACAATGGCGTTCAGTACAAATGGGCCAGATATATGTGAAAGGAGTTTCTTGATGATTTTTGAGAATCCAAGGAGAAAGGTACAATATTTCAGTATGTATGGTTGATCTTGATCATAGAAATGTTGGCATGGAAAGAACAAGAGGAGTCACAATTTCCTGTGGTAGAAGCAGATTTCTGGTATACCAATGAACCATCGGGCGCACGGAAGAAAAAATATTTTTCATCTTATTTCAAATGGATTTACACATGCTTGTGAACCAGCACCCTCAACTGTCACCAAGATTGTACGAACAATATAATGCTATTGTGAAGTTCAAGGCTATTTTTCACAGAGTGTATGTGTAGGATCAAAGAGATGCAATGAAGACATGGCATCCTCTACCATACTTTGTCACTGAAGATAATCTTGCACACTAATACAATAGTGGCACGCATAATGGATTAATGTGCTAGAGGAAGAGGTAGAAGGTAGTCAGATAGATGAAGAAACATTAGAGCATTGAGGCCTGAGTGGCAAAGATAAGGAAGATAAGTAAAAAGAGGAATCAGAGAAAGACCACGAGAAGGAACATGATGAGATTCAAAAGGATCCACCTAGAGGCGATGAGAAGGAGAAGGAGAAGAAAACGACAGACAAAGGAAAGCAGAAGATACATAGCGAAGCTTCCCATAGGAGAAAGAAGAAGCAGAACATAGATAATTCAAAGGACATAATGTCATTTGTCCTTAATGAAGGGGACCTAGATGATATAGGGGAGAAGATACAAGAGGTAAAAATGGAGTCTAGGAACAAGATAGAAAATCACTACGACGCACTTCTAACAGGTGTTGAGAAAAGTACTACAGAGTTAAAGCTCTTAGCACGATTACAGGCAACATGTACAGATAAGGGTAGGGATCCGACAAGAAAGACTGATAAATATGACCTTTGGGATGAACATAATGCAGATACCTATCGGATCTATACAATTTAACTCCTCCAAAGTAAAGCATCAGGCGAAAGTTTAGGACCATGTTAATATGAACATTCTAGCAGTGCCAATTCTTGTATTGTATGATCTACATCAAGGAATCATCAACGAGCTGAAGCAGTGGGAAAAACACGATTCTAAACTAAAAATTTAGGTAGAAAATGAGCGAGTTTTTCTGAAGAAATAGCTCGACCAAGAGATCAAAGAGAAGGATAAGGCCCAACAGTAGTAGTCGAGGTTAAAGGAAGTGGTCGAAGCCACATGCAGGGCAGTTTTAGACATGGATGTCTGCAAGGAGGAACCATTTGATGACAAGGTCACAAAATTCGGTCTTGCAATCAATGAATCCAAAAATAAGGTTGCAGATGTGTAGTTCGAATATGAGCTAAATATTAGTGAGCTGAAAATGAAGTTGCAACCAGCAACGCCACTAGAAGGTATCGAAGAAAGGGATATTGACATAAAGGCTGCAATGGCATGCATCTCCACAAAAGTGGTAGAATGTGGAAAATTTTTGGAAGAAACTTTGTAGATTTGGAGTTTGTTGCATGAAGATCAAAACGTCTAGAAGATAGAAGAAGACATCCAGCAGAAGCAGAAGAAATTAGAGGATATTTGAATCACTGCAAATACCTTACCAATCTTGCAAAAGATCACTAAGATTAATGAAGGAAAGGTCTTTCAGAAACATATAGAAGAACTGAGGAAAGAGGAGTAAGATTTAACGGAGAGAACTCAACCCTGGCAGGATGAGGCTCTCCAGATTTCAGAGGAAGTGGATGGTAAGCTTCAGGGGCTTCAAGAAAAGGAAGGAGCAGCAGTGAAGAAGACTGTAGGAGTAGTGATAGAGGCACTATTGGAAGAAATGTGTAGTGAAGAGAATTAGGTAACAGAGATAGTACAACAATAAAACATCGCAGCAAAAATTAGAGGCAAAGTAGCTAAGTAACTCGGGACGAGTGGCATCTGAGTGTTGAGTGCTTGTTTGACGAAGCCCAAATTGGCCTATATTTTAGTAAAATTTTCACATTTTGAGGAGTGGAGTGTGAAGTGGACTGCACAACAGATCATTTTGGATATCCTGCACAATATATTAGATACTTTGGGGTGGGACGAAGCCCCTCATTTTTGTAACGGGTTTTGGGTTATATTTGCTTGTTTAGTGGAGCCCATGGTATTTCGACCAAGGTATTTTGTCGATTTAATATTATATAAAGGGATGTAATGATATGTTAGAAATATACTAAATTCCATTATCTGGTTAAGGGGAAGTCTTTGTAATATGTAGTTTGTAGCGAAGGGAAGGCTCTGCCACTTAGTGCAGAGAGACCCTGGAAGAATTTGCAGCTTAGTGTGCAGACAACCTACATATGTGTGCGCAGGTTGGAGAGCTTATTGTAATCAAATATCCATAATAATAAAGAATATCTTTTGGGATGATATTATGTGTTTGTATGTGTTTTTTGTACTTATTTGCTGAGTATTTTTTATTGAAGAAGTTTTTAATACAGTTGCATGTTATGATAATGCAGTGTTAGTTTCTCAAGCATATGATATATTTCTGAATCACACGAAGTAACTTGTGAAGTTGTGAAGTATAAAACATAATAATACCACATTTTGTAGTCCCTCAGGGCTGTAGAAACCTGGTTATGCAACCACCCATAGTCACTTCGGGTGAGACTGCAATCTGCTTGTCGGTCATTGCTGAAAGGGCCTGTGATCAATGGTTTTGTTGGTGCGCAGTATAGATCGAATTTCAGTCAAGAAAAAATGAGCCAACACCAAAAAAGCCAACAGGACATCTCTAGTAGTGATGAAGAAGGCGTACCTCTCATTCCCAAGGAATAATCTCCAGATTCAGAAACAGATGAAGATTTGGAAAATTTGAATAAATCATTTCTTGAACTTAAGATTAGACAAGATAAAGTCAATAGAATGAATGGAGTCTTGGAAAACTAGTTGAATGAAAGAGAAGCTTACCATGATAGAATATAACCTGAAATAGTCTCAATGAGACATTATTTAGAAAAATATAATGGTCATCTACCTTGGTATCATAAGATTGAAAAGTGTACCAGGATCATGGATGAGATCCTCAGTAATTGGATATCTCCTTTCATTAATATTAACCTTGGATATAAAGAATAATTATTCAGCCATGCTAAAACAATCAAAGTATCTATCAGAAATAAGATCGCAGGAAGTGACAGAAAATAGCAACAACGAGGAAATCAACAACAACAAATGCAAGAGGATAATAGCCATAAGGAGTAGAAACAACAAATAAATATTCATAAAAATAATTTTAATAGTTACAAATAGAAAGTGAAAGACCAGAAAATATCATTTCCCTGTCAAGGAAAAAATCGTCAAAGGTAGAATAATCTCATGTATCAAATATGGTTTAATGAAAATTATTTTTCTTGAAATAAATTTGCACATAAAACAGTAAAGTGTCGATATTATGCAAGAAATCAGGTTAGGTTGAGTAACATCAACAAGAGAGCTTATAATATATCAAGGAATGGATATAGTAGGAGAATTATAATATATGTTCAGAATTTTTTGGGGATTCACAATCCCTATTACTCTTTGTTACGCAGGAAAATCCCTTCTTCAGAAAGAAGAAACCCCTCTAGCCCGATGAGTGAGTCTATTAACAATCATGAAAAATAATACAAGCTTCCATAGTTTAACATTGAAGTAATACGAGAGAGGGATATTGCCTACCTCACTCATTATGCAGTCGTTTCCTCGATGTCGATATTGTTCCTTTTTTTTTTCAGGCTTGTTCCTCGCTATCCCTTATATCACTGAATACCTGTAAATAATATCACACGACAAAAGATAAAAGATATATATATATATATATATATATATATATATATATATATATATATATATATATATATATATATATATATATATATATATATATATATATATATATATATATATATATATAAAATAAAACCACATGAAATATCAAGGAGGATCATTCTAAACCAATTATTATTAACAGATTCATGGGAAGCAAATCATACCTTGTATTATTAAATTAACAAAGGGAAGCTTACAATGGTTTCATTTATGTTGGAGGCCTCCTTCAGAGTGGAAATCCAAGTCCAAGCCTAGACTTTCAATCTATTCTCATTCTTCATCAAATACAACATCTAGGCGCATTGAACTAGAAGAATGGAAAATGACATTGACCAACCAAGACTCACTAGGATGGCACTCTTTTATAGCAGAGATGGAGAGGTTATGAATCCTCTAATGATGGGGAAAGTTATTATACAAAGGGGAAAATTTTGGAAGATAAGTTCAATGGTAAAAAATGGGAGTATTTGACCATTTCCTCAACCAACAATAAAAGAACTTTGTTTTCCAGACTTCTACAGGTTGACTCTTCTACTCCATTTTTGGAGAACCTGTTTGAAGAAGACCAATATGACTTTACTGTTGAATTCCCATGCTAGAATAATTATTCACAGGTTTGGGATAGGGTGAAAAGCACAAGGATATTAAGGTAAGAACCAAATTTGGCTTGTAATATAAGGTTTTTTACAAACTTTTGTAGAAAATCTTCAAGGAAATTTTCTTTTAGGTCTTTGGGGATATCTCAAGCATGTTATCGAGGATGAAAAATTTTATATAGCTTTTTCTGTTTTGCAACGATTGTGACATGAGTGACACAAAACATGACACTTAGGATAAGGATTGGGTAATGCAAGAAAACACTGTGTAACATATGCCCCTTAAAGCATGAAATCAAAACCAAAAGTGATGGTTGAATCAATTTATCATCAATGGCAAGGAATTTGGAAAACCACCACCAAGAGACCTACCTATCAAACACGATACAATATATGAAATCTCTAATATAAACATGCCTAACAACATATATCTAAAGATACATAAAATAACACATGAACCCATGGGGTGGATGTAACCATCTGTTTGAAATAGATCATGAAAATGGATCCACGACATGGTCAAAACCATACGTATAGAAAGAATCATGTGTAAAATCATGAATACTCAATAAATCATCACATCCTAAATAATAACAGATGTGATCCAAGGTCTTTGTCTCTATCTCTATCTACCCAATATATGAATCTAACCATGTGAATAGATGTGATAATGTCTAACATGGAAGAAACCTCATGATTATTAGAATGATGTAAATCTTTAACATGCGCGATAGAAGCCACCAACTATGATGAAGACCCTCAAATTACGACAACACAATATGCAAGTGTGAATGAATGAGCTAGAGTTGAACACTTGAAGAATCATTAGATCGAAGGTCAATGATGTGAGCCTATCATCAAACGTGAACAACTTGCCATTGAGCCATGCAAGCTCCAAGCTACTCAAAAGGAGTTTCTAAACCATCTTCTTGGATAATGACGTGAAGTTGACATGATGTGATCCATTGATGGAGTGCCATAATTATTCGCACATCATCGACACGAAAAAAATAATTTCTCAAGATGATAGGAGTGATTCAGGACTATTTTAGAGAGGGTGAAATAAGTAGAGGATGTTTGATTTTACACATAAGACTTCTCTTGAATATATCGATGACACGACTCCAGATTTTGGCAGCATTTGACTCAAAATTGGATAAAATGTCATGCTAACAACATATAATAATCGAATGAGAGGAAAATTTATTTCCCAAATCAAGGAAAGCAAATGAATAATGAAGGATATACCCAACCCAACATGAAATGCAAAAGAATGTCATGTTCAAGAGCTACATGCTGCCTTTGGTACATAATACAAAACATGATTTACTTCCATTTTCCCCTGCTAATTTCTAGCGAGTACCTCTTTATTTTTTATAGCAAGCTTGAAGAGGACAACATATGCTTAATGTATAATTTCACCCTTTGGATGAGTCCATCCTAGTAATTTTAACGAGCCCTAGGAAGGAGTAGGTCGGTCTTGTCATGGTGACAAGTCCTTCATCGTTTAAATTTTATGAGTCTGACGGAGGGGTAGCTCGGTATATTTTTCATATTTAGGGAGTTTGAAAAAGAGACAGAAAAGAAAACTCCAAAATTTCCCTTTTCTTATATAGTCCCTTGAATATGAAAAGGTATAAAACAATATCTGAGAGAACCTCCTGATCATGATCAACCAAGGTCTTCCTTTTTTGGGATTAGTCAATCTCAGCCCAAAAAAGGGGTAAATGTATACTTAGATGATGCCATTTCATTTAATTTAACGAGATTGAAAGGAAATTTGCTCGAAAATATTTTCATATTTCAAGAGTATGAAAAGAGATGAAATCTGACTCCTCCTAGAGGAATGAGTGGCATAAAGGGGTAGCAACTGGTTCTGGTGGTGATGGAACTACTCAAAAAATGTATAGGTTAAGAGTTTGGCTAATAAGGCCACTCATCATAGGGATTACATAGGCAAGGGTAAAAACAACCAAGTGAGAGCATATCATCAGCCAAGGAGATGGTGACGATGGAATGAGAAAACCAAGGCTCATATAGAAGACGATGCAAATAAACAAGAAATCACGAGAGGTGTATAGGAATTTTTTCATTTTTTACAGAAGCTTGAAACAAGGGAAACTATGCTTGAAACTAGTCTCATTTTTACACAAGCTTGAAACAAAGGCAAATTATTCTTGGAATAAGTTTGTGTGCCCCAACATAATGACTCAATTCAAGGTATATGTCCCCCTAACTTCATTTTATTCACCTATGTAGACTATCGATTATTAACAAGTGGATGGAATGAGGTTTCATTTGTGAGATCAAGTGAAAGACTCGAATGGGACTTTACGAGATCTAATCAAAGAATCAAATTGAAAGGGGTTTTGTTTCATTTTTAAATGAGCTTGACATAGTAAAAGAACTATGGTCATGACACCTTGTTTAATTTTTTAACGAGCTTGACACAAGAAGAGGAACTATGCTCTGGGACCTTGCTTCATTCTTTCATGAACTTGCACAAGACAAGGAAATTTTATCTGAAGACCTTGTTTCATTTTTTAAGGGGCTTGACACAAGAGAAAGAAATTTTCCGTTGAGACCTCGTTTCATTTTTTAAGGAGCTTGACACAAGAGAAGGAACTCTGCTTCAAAAATTTGTTTCATTTTTTAAGGAGCATGAAACAAAAAAAGGAACTTTTCTCTGAGACCTGATCATGGCCTATAAGAGGTGATGGCTTCCAAGAATTTCTGATCTGAGGGGAGAACAATACTCTGTAAATCATGGTTCAATTCCCCCAATACATGACGTACTGTAACACGGACTATATCATCCATAAATGTGTGAATGGAATAGGTTGCCACATAATTAACACGTAGCGAGGAAGATACCACTTCCATGTAAGGTACATTAAGGGATGATGGTTGATTAGGAGCCAGATTAGGTTTAATCAATGAAAGTTGATCAATGGTCATGATTCTTCCTTCATGTGGGAAATGAATCACACGAAAAAGAGAAGCAACAAGAGCTCCCATGACATAAGTATAGTCATGCCAAAGGAGTAAGATAAAATCCAAATGGCCTTGGACAACCACCATGTCTATATAGACAAAATTTCCTCCTAAAGTAATAGGAAAATTCTGAAGGATCCCT
The DNA here is from genome assembly GCA_034641835.2 of Pinus albicaulis. Classification (NCBI taxonomy): domain Eukaryota; kingdom Viridiplantae; phylum Streptophyta; class Pinopsida; order Pinales; family Pinaceae; genus Pinus; species Pinus albicaulis. Next base: position 910,371,654 of record CM076575.1, read on the forward strand.
AGCTATTGATTAGTTACTCTGTTAAAAGCTAACAGATTTTGGGTAACAGGAACAAGCTCTGGAGAAACTAAATCTTTCTAAGCAGTTGAGGACATAATAATAACAGTTGCACCTTCATCTATTATTGTGTTATGTACGGCCACATTATACGCATGTACTGTGATCTCAAAGGGCACATAAGAGGGAAGATGATATCTTACTAGTCAACTCAAATCAAAAGAAGAGACTAGAGCACTTGGAGTAAATTTCATGGGAAAGAGACAATTTCCCCCTTGTGTTACAAGAACAAGAGGATATCCCTTCTGTACCAGAGGAATGGGAGGATTTCCCTCCAATTAATTGGAATCTGAAGAAACAAAAATAACCCAAAATGTATGGTTTTCACTCTCTATGGGAAAGGTATGATCAACTGAGGGTAGAATCAAACTGACCATTTTATCAACGAATGATTCCCCAGGGAGGAACTCATCGGATTTACTTTTGGAGACAGTGGGATTGACCAGAGACAAATTCTGATCAATCACTTGATCCACTAGTGGAGGATTAGGGGAAAGCTTTTGATAACTAGTAGGAAGATGAATGGGATGATTCCCTTCACATAAGTTACATGGAAATTTGACTTTACAACGTTTCCCATGGACCTTCATATCACTAGATGAGGTTTTATCACTAGCATGATCTCTAGAGGCTGATGAAAAAGGCTGATGTGAGCTGGTGGGCCACACTTCCTAAAAAATTGGGAATAATAGGATAATCTGTAATAAGGTGGCCACCCTTACATAACTTGCAAGGTGATTTGAATTTGAGAGACTCATTGGAAGATTTTTAAACATCAGCTCCATTAGTAGAAACGGTTGTTTGGTTTCTAGCGTGCTTATTTTTCTTCTTCTTCTTTGTCCTATTATTATTCTTCCTATATTCCTAGTTACTAGAATCCAGAATTTCACCAAGAAAAGAGGAAGAATGGGTGAAGAAACAGGTGAAGAAGGTGGGGGGTCAACTTTAGGATCCACATGATATTAACACTATTTAGGTGGAGGAAAACTTGGTTTAGTAGCAGCTTGGACATTTGGAATCATGGGGCTTGAAAATAACCAAACTATAAAACCAATGGTTAATCCCGATGATCTGAAATGGGTGGATAACTTGTTATTATTTTCAATCACCTCCCACTCAGTTAAACACATTAAGATCTAGCTTATACTTGACTGTCCAGAATTGAATTCATGATTCAGGTGTATGTGTTTAAAACTGTATTAATGCTTACCTGTGAGGAATTAAAAAATTTGTTTTTTCTGATATTAAGCATGTACAACAACCATAAAGAGCATAAAATAATCATCAACACATAACAACAAATTTAATAAATGAGTTCACCCGAATATCCTGAGCTACGTCTCCTTGGGTCCTTGTCAAATTGACTTGTCTCTTTGGGATTAGGATGGAAAATTTATTTTAAAAATTACTAAATCAACTCCAATGGTCATCTAAACTAAACCAATGGGTTTATAATACCATTATACCCCTGGAATGGGTGAGATATCGCTGACAATAGAACTAGGATTCCTTTGAGTTGACCTCTTCTGTCGGTGCCCTTAAGATTCCCTGAGATTCTCTTTGGAAAAACTCCCTAGAAGTCCTTTTATGTACTTGAAACCGCACCTAATGTATCCAACATATATCAGACATCAAAAATAGAATGTTCATTTTCTCAAAATGTGCTCTGGCTCTCCAATCAAGGCCTCCATCCACTGTTGGCCCTGGGTTGCTCGAAACTTCCCTGTGGCTTCTCTACATTGAGAATTCTCCAAATGGCTGCGAAAATCTTTTCATTGGATTCATAATTTCCAAAATAGTCAGAATATACTATTCACTTATTGAAATTTTCCTCCAACTACTCCGGTTATGCCTCCAACACCTAGTGGAACCCCCTAGCTCTAGGTTCACTAAAAACTTCTCTGAAGCATCTCTTCTTCAAAAGTCTTCAATTTTTTTTGAAAATAATTCCATTGGATTCAAAAGGTTCAAAATAGTTAGAATAGACTACTAGTTTGCTGAGAATGGATATTGGCTGCTATGGATAGTCCCCATTCTCTTGTTGGCACCTGGTGGCCCTCTTGGACCTTAGAACTTATTTGAAGCAAATAAGCCTTAAAAATTCCTCTACTAGGTCTGCAAACCTAACCATTAGATCCAGAATGTATGAAACATCCAAAAATTACTATTGGTTTCCTAAGAAAGGCCTATACCTGCCCTAGCTAGGCCTTATTATGTTGCTGGCTCCTGGTGCCCCTAATGGCCCTTTGAACTTATCTGAAGAAAAATCACACTTAGAAGTTCTTCGATGGCTCTACAACCCTCACCAATGAGTCTGGAATGTCCAAGAAAGTATAAATTAACTATTCAAACTCCAAGAATGGTCGAATCCTACTCAAGATAGAGCATAAACAATTTTGTGCAATAACCCCTAAAACAACTCCACTAAATGTGGAAGAACTGTAGTTAAAAAAGGAAAACTGCCCAAATTTAGGGTGCGCTCCAAAATCCGCCTAAAATACTATGCATTAAAATTGATATTTGCGATGGTTGGGCACATTTCAGCCTAAACCACACAGTTACAAAACCGTTGGCGGAACCATAGGCTTGAATCATGGTTTGTTGGTTTTAAACTGGAGTTAAACTCTGTTGTTAACATTGACTGCGCAGATGAACTAACCGCAGAACAAAAAATCGCATGTGATCACATATCAATAATGTAGGTGGGTTTGTCTTGGGTGCCTCATTTTGGAATAAGGCCCTATGAGGAGGGGGCTCCTCCTCGGGGCTGGCCCCCTCAACCCCAAAATACGAAATCAATAAAATTTAAATATTACCCATGCCCTTAGGGGTTAAGCAACAACCCGTAGTCATGCCTGTAGCAGAGACGGTTAAGCCTTGTGTGTGCACGCTCAAACGTCACAGAGTTGACTCCAAGGACCCAAACCAAAATTTTAAATGGTGGTTCAAGGGCCACGTGGCGACCTCAGGGTTAGCCACGTGGCACCTTTTCATTGGCCCACAAAAACCTACAACAAATAGCCATTCGACACTTGTCACACTGTGACTGGATTAGAAATAATATTACAAGGAATGTTCCAGGGAACATTTCGAGGAATATTCCAGGATTATTCCTTGGAATATTATTTTTGCTGACTGTACCCTTGACTAGTCAAACTTGGTCAAATGCCAAAAATTGTAGTTTACTGTACTTTTCAAATAGCGATAACTTCTTCATATGGTGTAGGTTTTTCAATCCATTCACGATGCCGGAATTAGGAAGACGAGATCTATCTGATCGCTTAGGTTTGACACACTTTTGAACACTTTTAAATTTTAGCTATCACTTAGGTCCTTGATCTCAATCTGATCACTCCTCCCCATTAGGAATCTTTTGGACCCCAAAAGACTGATTATTTTTTCAGTAGATGAGAGTACAACATCCTCACTTCCAGGCTTCATAAAATATTCCTTTCTTGGTTTAGTGCCTTTGAACCCCAACTCGAAGGTAGTCAACACTTCCATTCTTAAATTATCTTGTCCTCCTGTTAAGAATTGTGTCTTTCTTGAACTCCTTTATAAATTTCTGGCGAGACATTTTCAATACAAGGTAGTTGAACATCATGTCCTTGATCATCGATCAAAGGTGGCTCAAACAAATTTTAGTTTTCAACAGAAATGCATACATGACTGAAATTTGGATATGTACAAATGAATGTATGTCTTACTGAGTTAAGAATTCATACCACTTCTTACCAATCCAATTCCATGGTGATTTTTGCTGCTGAAAATCTTCATCATATGAAACATTTGTTCTCACATCAATGATGGAATCTTTGGTTCCATTTTTTCCAGTATTTTTGTCCTCTTGCTTCAAATGCTTGGGATGCTTAGTTGGATGGAATGTACAACATTGGGCAATTAAATGTCCCTTCTTCTGGCAATGTATGCAAGTCTTTTGCACCTTTTGAGAATGTTTCCTTCGCTTCAATTGTTTCTTGTATGCCTTCATCCTCTTCTAGCATTTTGAAACTTCATGGTTACACAAACCGCAATAGGAACAACAAATATTTCTTCCTTTCATGCATGCGGAATTTCCATGCTTAATATAACCATAATCAACTTGACTATGGGAATAATTATACCTCAAATGTTGCTTTGCATGTCCATCTTTTTACCTTCTTGAGGAGATGAACTTGTAGAGGTTCCAGCTTTCTTTTGAAGACTAACATTGGCAGTCATGTCTTGATAGATGTAAGAACTCTCTTGCTCACCATAAGCTGGATCTCTACCGACATTTTGCTTCAACATAGGCTTCAAACAATGGAAATCAACTTGAAAACAAGCATGACATGTTTGTGGTTTATAACTTGCAACAAAAGTTCTCTTTGGAATTGGCACAAATGCCTTCATGGCTGTAGAGTTTTCTCCATAAGATTGAACATAGCCTAGACCAAAATTATTAGGCCTTTCCTCAACCAAAATAGGATCAATCATCCCTTGTGCATATTTTCCTAGACCCTTTCCTTCATAGCCCATTTTTAACATCAAATTGGACCCTATACCTCTAGTGTGATTTTCAAATGAACCTACACATCTATCTGAAGAGGAAATTGAAGACAAATTTGAGTAATTTACCTCTGCTTCAAGCATGTTCTTGGCTAAGGCCTCTTGGGCATGATGGATCTGCATCTCCATCTCATGCATTCTTTGAAGAAGTCCTATTTTATCTTGCTTCATAGCAACCAATTTCTCATTGTTACACAATAATTTTTCACCGTCCCTACAATCCCCGTCCCGCACATTGGAGGGCTCATTCCGTGACCTATGAGAAGTGACATGCCTTGAAACCACTTTCATGACATCCCTCTGAACAAGAGCTTTCATTGCCATGAAGACATCTCCTTGTGAAAAACCCTAAAAATGGCCCTTTTTGCATTGGCGCGGGCAGTCAGTTCAGTACCCGTGCCAATGGGGAAAATCTTTCGAAGAGGTCGCGCCAATTGGCGCTCTGTCCTAGAGTCGCACTCGCACTAGCCAATTTAAGGAATGTTTTTTAAAAATAAATGGTGGAAGTTTCGTCCTAACCGATCTAGGAACTGATATCTATCTTGAGTTGGGAGGTTTGGCTACGGATTTCCATAGAGAGGAAGTGGCTTGCCACCTCTCATGGAAGCTTCCTTGATGATAGGGCCAATCCCATGATTATAGGGATCCCAACTCCTCTTCCTCCATCTATAAAAGCTTACCCATCTCCATGGCAAGCTAGTCTTCAAGTTCCCAAATTTCCAAGAGCCTTATGCTGCAAGAGCCTCCATAATTCCCTTAAGGCCAATTTCAAGCAAGGAGACTATCGTCAAGGTCCGAAGAGAGAAGTTTGTCCCATCCTTGACAGGCTTTTCGAGACGTGTTCTGCTGGCGATCCCCCGAAGGAGAATTCAGCGTCAGAACTATGGTTGTAATTTTCCATTGATTGATTATTAATGAACGACTATTGGTTATGGTTCCACTCTTGTTGTTATTTACGATGATGAGTTATGTCCTTTCTGACTGACATATAGTTGCATCTACTAGATTTTACGCTTGCGTTTGTTTTGTTTCTCGCATGTGCAGGTGTCCCATCACGGAGATCGTGGGGATCGTGATCTGCCAGGGCTAAGGAACGGGAGCGCCACCTCTTCTACAACGACTGCGTTGGATTCCAGGTAAGCCTTCGTCGCTAGTTGGTTTATTTGCAATTAGGAACCTACACTATAGCGTGATTGATTGTTGCTAGACCCGGTCTGGGCTAGTAGGGATCGCCTCTGTCCGCAGAGGGGATTTACCTCCACAACAAATTGGCGACTCCACTGGGGATTCGTTGGCTTGTTGTCGTTCGTTTTATAAGCTATAGACGGAGCCTGAAGTTGGCCAGATAGCCTTCGAAACGCTTTTGCTCTGCAATTGCGAAGTAGATCAAAGCTGCTTCAGTCAATCTCCGGTTTAGTTTGTAAACTGAACACTTGGAGCTTTGTCTTGTATTTTCGGTTGATTCTTGATTCTGCTTGCTTGATCAGCTCTTTGGGCTGGCTCTTTCTGTGAATTTGGATTTTGGATAGCTTGATTATCACTGGTCTGCTTGTTGGATTGCTCTTTTTTATTTTTGATTGGTAAACTCAACTGGCGCGCTTTTCAGCGTGATAGTCGCGCCCATTGGCACAGGTTGCTAGTGTATTACCCACGCCAATTCTATTCTGGCGCTAGTTTCAGCCTTACAGTCACGCCAATCCTGTAAGGTACTAGGGTTTACTCTGTTTTGAGCTTTCTGAGCTTGATCTGTGTGTGTCTCGCTTTGAGCCTAGATCACATGGTTCATTTGAGTCTTGGAGATTCTGCTTGAAGTGGTGAGTCTGGTCTTGGTTGGGAGAAATTCTTTGTTTTTTCATTTTCAGGCGTTGGCGCTTGTTGTCAGTTAGCAACCCGTGCCAATTGGCCATTGGCGCTAGTTGTCAGTGTGCAAGTCGCGCCAGTTGGCGCTAGTTGTCAATGTACAAGTCGAGCCAATTTCAGGGTGTGTGAAAATTGAGATTTTTTCCCTAAATCCTTCACCAGTGTGTCTTTCCCTTCCGGTATTTTCACTGTATGAGCATAGATTACATTTCTCATTGTTTGAAATGTCTTATTTCCATGATTGTTTGATGTAAAAGGGAATGAATGCCTTGTTTTGATCTCTTGCTTTGGAAGTCCCCTTTGTGTTTGACCTCATATGTCTTGTCGCCTTTTGAGGGATTTCGTGACAAAGTGTTTGAAACAACGATTGCATTCTTAGTGTTTGTTTACATCTCTTTTGCATTCATCCTTCATTAAGAAGATTTGCGTTTATTTAGTTTTCGTCTCAAAGTGTTCCTTTTGTTAAAATGCATTATATCACATTGCATTGAAAAGTATTTTATGAGATCCATCATTGAACTTAGATTACATTGTTTAATGATTGAAAACTAGAAATCGCTTTGAGTGCATTCTCTTTCACTGAAAGCATGCATTGAGTAGATTCTCATTTCATCAAAAAATGCATTGAGTGCATTCTTATTATTTGAAAAAGAAAAGGAAATTGTGCATAGATTACAATTGCATAGTTTTCGGAAAAGAGGATTTTGCATAGATTACATTGCATTATTCGCATCGTTGAATGTTTGAAATTACTTTTGGATAGTGAAAGTCATCTAGTTTGGAAAGTTTCGTTTGCAGTGTTGTTGTTTGTTGCATCATTGTTTGAAGCTCTTCCCTTAACTAGATAGCATTCATCGAATTGAAAGTTTTCTTTTCTCATATAGCTGCATATAGGAGATTGTCATATGACATATGGTAGGGCCTTGAAACCGAAACATAATTGAAGATCAACCATAAAATTTACTCAATTTACCTAAGGAAGCATTGAAACATTAACGAAACATTTAGAGGTCTAGGCTAGAGACGTGTTCCGGCGTCTTTAAACCTAGTTCCTGTCGCTCGCCTTTTGGCTTTAGACAGCGCTAGTACGGACTTGTGCTTCCCGTACCATCGCGTATATAAAGGGAGACCCCTCTAGGTTTCAATCCTTTATCCTTAGGAAGCCGAGTCTACCGCCCTATACCCGTGATACACCAAACACAACATTCGAGGAGATTGCCTGCACGTACGGAAAGTCCTTGGTTGATTTCTCTTTCATTTTGAAACCAAGGTGTATATTGCAGTTCACGGTTATTTGGTACACCCTTTGCCTAGCATTCCTGAGCAGTCATTTTGATCTTTTCTGACTCTTTAAATTTGAAAAGGATCATCAAGCGCTTGTCCTTTCACGCTTGTTTCCAATCTGAAAGTGATAGAGTCACCTTTTTCCTGTTTCTCGACTCTTAAAAGATGAAACGGTAGAGTTTTGTTTCAATGTTTTAAAAATTAACTGCCCACGAAATATTCCTGGTTAAAGTTAGTTTCCGTAGGGTGTTGTTCTGAAGATCGTTTCTGATGGCAACTTTTCCAGAGTTCACCAACCAAGGAATCCCCTCCGATGGGAATCCTGGTCCGTTTCCTCCCTTTGGAAATGTTGGTGCTCCTTATATGGCAACGTTGTCCCTTCCTGGGTTAACTGTTGGGTTGCCTGTTTGGTTGTTTTCAACCTCTGTGGTATCGAATGTCTCAGCTAATGTTCAATCAGTTCCTTCGCCTAAACAACATCATGTTGATTCTAAGGTGGACCTCTCCCCTTCTTCACCTGTTTCTGTGTCCTCCTCTTCTACTTCGCCTCGTGAAAGTCTGGATTCGAGTAACCAGGTGGCTAAGAAGAAGAAGAAGAAGACAAAGAAGAAGAAGTTAGATAAAGGAGAGGCTAGCTCTGCGGCTATTGCGCCTAAGAAGTATCCTCTTTATAAACCTTCCAACCCTCCACGGAAAGTCAAGTTCCCTTGCATGTTGTGTACGGAAGACCATCTTCTTCGAGACTGCCCTGGCATTCCCAAGGTGCTCGAAGTATGGTCCAACGGTCGCCCGCCGTTGCCCTTGGCTTCTGGGAGTCAGGTTGGGGGCACATCTTCGGCTGCTGCTGGTAAAAATCTTAACAAGCAGGGTAAGATTACCAATCCCTGTAAGTTGTGTGAAGGGAACCATGCCATTCACCTTTGTCCATATATGGATGAAGCCAAGTGAGTTTTTGACAACTCGGCTGTTTCTAAGCCGTGCCTTCCAGCTAGTTACAAACAGCTTTCTTTGAGTCCTCCACCAGCTGATCCTACCATCGGTCAAGATTCATCCTTGGTCGATCCCTCTCCTCCAGAAATTCAAATTCAAGAATCCATTCCCGACCAACCATTGGTCGTGGGATTGGTTGAGCTGGTCCCTTCTACGGTGCACCAGGTCTTTTCCGTGGAGAGTGGATCTCACACCCCTCAGGTTCTTCTTGTTTCTTCAGATTCCTCGGACTTGGAGAAAGATTCTTCTATCCCTATACCTCAAGAAGCTGCTCCTCCGCTTCCCGTAATGGGGGTCCTGGAGGATTCCCCTCCCACCTTCGAGATGGAGGTCGTGGAGGATGCTTCTTCTTCTTCTATAACACCAGGGGAAGACCATCTTGGTTCAATGGTAGCCCCTCCGAGTAGTTTGGTCGCTTCCTTTGATTGGAGTCGATTTGTGGGATACCGCCTTCTGTCTTATGTGCCTTTCGAGATCACAGTACAGGCTTTTGGTCTGGTCGTACCCAGCACCATTATAGATGAAGGCGCGTCTGTTAGTATTTTATCCTCAACTACCTGGCAAGCTTTCGGTTCGCCCTCGCTTGCGCCTGTTACGTAGAATCTGTTGGCGTTTAACAGAAGAACGGGTCAACCGTTAGGGATCCTTCCAAGGTTACTTGTTACTTTGGGAGGCTAAACTGTCCATATGGACGTGATGGTTGTTCCAAGCCCCTTGGATTTTAATCTGCTTTTGGGGCATGATTACACCTATGCCATGGGAGCACTTGTTTCCTCCCTCTTTCGCGTGATGTGTTTTCCACATGAAGGACGGATCATGACCATTGATCAGCTTTCGTTCTTTGGTCTTGATGTGGAAACTGGTCTGCCATCATCCCTTCCTGGTTTTTATCCACCCGTTGTATCTGCCCCACTGCAGGTCAACTATGTGGCTACCTACCCCGTGCCTGTACTCAGTGATAATGCCGTCATGAATAGTGTGTTGGGGGCATTGGGTCCTGACTTCCAGGATGTTTTCCTTCCATTAGGAGTGGAACTCTTAGATGGCATGACTTCTTGTTCATTATGATGAGGTTGGTCGGAGCATGGTTCTTTTCCTGTGTCAAGCTCCTTAAAAAATGAAACAACCTGGCTGGAGCATGGTTCTTGTCTTGTGTCAAGCTCCTTAAAAAATGAAACAAGGTGGTTGGAGCAGAGTTCATTTTCTTGTGTCAAGCTCCTTAAAAAATGAAACAAGGTCGTTAGAGCACAGTTTGTTTTCTTGTGTCAAGCTCCTTAAAAAATGAAACAAGGTTGTGGGAGCATAGTTCCTTGTCTTGTGTCAAGCTCCTTAAAAAATGAAACAAGGGTGCCTGAGGATAGTTCTTTTAATGTGTCAACCTCGTTAAAATAATGAAACACGTTCTTGTTCAATTCGAATCTTTCATTAGACCTCGTAAAATCCCAGTCGAGTCTTTCTTAGATCTCGTAACTTGAACCTTCACTCCCTCCATATGCTTACTCAGGTGCATGGACTGAATATTGGGGGGCATGTACCTCGAATTGAGACACCATGCTGGGGTCATGCTTACTTTCTCAAGCATAGTTTGTTTCCGTTTCAAGCTTGTGTAAAAATGAAACCGGTTTCAAGCATAGTTTATCTTTGTTTCAAGCTTGTCTAAAAATGAAACCAACTTCAAGCAGAGTTTCCTGATTTCAAGCTTGTGTAAAATTGAAACCTTTCCCATTTTACCTCCTGTGATTGCCATTTTATCAGCCTGTTTTGCCAGATGAGCCTTGGTTTTCTCACTCCATCGTCACTATATGCTTGTCCGATCATATGCCTTCACTTGGTTGTTTTACCCATTCCCGAGGAACCGCTGTGATGAGTGGTCTTGTTAGCCAGCCTCTTGACTTTTATCATGTTCTGAGTAGTTCCACCGTTACCGGAACCGGTAGCTACCCTTTATACCACTCGTTCCTCCAGGAAAAGTCACCTTTCAGCTCTTTTATGACTCTCTAAACATGAAAAGATTGCCGAGGCCCTTGTCGTTTCGATCTCGTTAAAGTGGCCTCAAAACGACATCTACCCAGTATACGTTTACCCCTTTTTCGGGCTGGGATAGATTATTTACGAAAAAGGAATACCCTAGCCGATCACGACTAGGAGGTTTTCTCAGATATTGTTTTCTACCTTTTCGGGTCTGAGGAACTATTTAAGAAAAGGGACCATTGGAGTTTACTTTTCCGCTATCTTTTCAAACTCTCTAAACATGAAAATACGCCGAGTTCTTCCTTTGTCACACTCGTTAAATTCTAATGACATTGGATTCAGTCGTAATGACGTTATTCGAGTTTCTCCTTCCTAGGGCTCGTTAAATGTACTATGATGGATTCGTCCGAAGGACGGACTTATATGACAATCATATGGTATCCTCTTCAAGCTTGTGTAAAAATAAAAAGGTACTCACTAAAATGGTGGGGAAAATGGAACCAAAATCGTTGTCGTGTCGGCAGTATGTCGCTCTTGAACATGGCACTTGTCTGCATTTGTGTTGGGTTGGGGACATCTCATCTCATTTTTCGCTTGCCTTCGTGGGTTTGGGTAATCCCTTTTGACCTCTCATCTACTCGTTGCCTCGTCGTAATGACCTTTGATCTTTTGATGTCAAATACTGCCAAATCCACTGTCGTGCCGCCAATATGTTCAAGAGAAGTTGACCTCTGCAAGTACCAACCTTCCTCTGATTCTCATCTGATCGTGATTCACATAGACATTATGTTCCTCTGTCTCGTGTCGATGATGTGGGAAACATTATGGCCCACCTTCGATCAAGGTCACTTCCTGTCGACTTTAGCTCATTATCCAGGAAGCTGATCTAGAGACTCCTTTCTGGTACCTTGGAGCCTGCATGCCTCAATGGCAGGTTCTTCGCGTTCGACGTGAGGTTCTCATTATTGGCCTCTGATCGAGTGATTCTACGTGTGTTCGACACCAGCTCACTGATTCACATGCCGTAGATTGTACCTATAGTACCTTGAGGGCCATTGTCATTATGGGTGGTACCTCTCGTGTCTGTTAACAACTTTCATTATTGGCTGGTAATCAGACGATGTTCTTGCATGTTCGACTTCAGCTCACATATTCGCATGCTTGAACTTGTACTTCATTCGGGTTGAGATGGAGCGTAAGACTACTGGATTGTAATGCATTGTTAATCTACTTGATTTTGTGGATTCATGTGATTAGATTTTCCATTCTCTTCTTTGAATTGTTTGTGACCTTTTGAGTCTATTTATTGATCCTCACTGGATGGCTGCGCCCATACCTTGGATCTGGATTATAGTATACTCTGTTTCGGATGGCTGCGCCCATACCGCATATACATCATGTACTTGAGATATCAGTTGTATTTCTCCACGCAGGTTTTCCGACAGCGGAGCTTCAGTTGGACACGTTCTCGTAAACAATTTCATCCCTCTCTCTCTCTCGGGCCTCATGCTTTAGGGGGCATCTGTTACACAGTAATTTTTCACCATCCCTACCATTCCCCGTCCCCCTGCAATCCCCGTCCGCACATTGGAGGCTCTTCAAAATGACCTTTGAAACGTTGACACTTGCCTTGAGCCACCACCATGACATCCCTCTGAAACAGAGCTTTCATTCACTGAATACATATCCCTTGAAAACTAAAAATGGCCTTTTACATTAGCGGCGAGTGAAGGGCAGCAGGTGTGGGAAAATCCACTTGGAAATTTACTTGCAATTGTGGCTACTGTATCCCAGTCTTACTACACCTAGCCAATTTAAAGAATGAAATTAAATAATGGTGAGGTTAGTCCTATTTGATCCAAATGATATCTATCTTGATTCCAGGAGGTTGGCCTCTGGATTTTCTGCAGAGAAGGAAGTGGCCTACCTCTGTGACTTCCTTGATGACCAGAACCAATCCCATGATTATAGGGATCCCCAACTCCTCTTCTCCATCTAAAAGCTTACCGTCTCGCTGTAGAGCTAGTCTTCAAGTCTCCAAGTCTTAAAGTCTTCTGAGTTCCCCAAATTTCAAGACCTTATCTTTAAGAGCCTCCATAATTCCTTAGGCCAATTTCAAACAGGGAGCTATAGTCACAGAGGTTGTCCATCCTTAATTACTTTGATGATGTTCCAGGCCCTTCGAAGGAGAATTCAATGTCAGAAATATGGTTGTAATTTTCCTTTGATTGATTATTAATGAACGACTATTGGTTATGGTTCCACTCTTGTTGTTATTTATGATGACGAGTTATGTCCTTTCTGACTGACATATAGTTGCATCTACTGGATTTTACGCTTGCGTTTGTTTTGTTTCTCGCATGTGCAGGTGTCCCATCACGGAGATCGTGGGGATCGTGATCTGCCAGGGTTGAGGAATGGGAGCGCCACCTCTTCTACAATGACTGCGTTGGATTCCAGTTAAGCCTTCGTCGCTAGTTGGTTTATTTTCAATTAGGAACCTGCGCTATAGCATGATTGATTGTTGCTAGACCAGGTCTGGGCTAGTAGGGATCACCTCTGTCCGCAGAGGGGATTTACCTCCACAACACTCATGAATTATAGTTCTTTCCCTTCCATCTTCATACATAATTTGCACCATATCCTTCAGGATGTAGAAGTCTCACTTCATCTCTTCATCGACGAGTCTTGTGAAGGAGGAGGATTTTGAAACCTCACTTGATGAATTTTTAATTATTATGTCAATGAACTAAATAACTTCAACAAAAATTCACAAATCTTTCAAAAACAATTGATAAAGCTTCTAAAAATATGGTTGTAGATTCAAGCTATTTTCTGCAACTTGTATCTATTTTTCAAGCAGCCTTTTGCAAACAATTCCCTCTTGTGCTTCAAGGGTTGCCTTGGCGTCCTTTGGGTAAGGATAATGCTTTCAAACTTCTTCCTTCTTGTCCTCTTCTGGACTTATCTAACAGTAGCTCCCCTTCACCTCTAGCGAACTAAAACTTGTAAGCATTAGTCAATTTGCAAACAGTTAATTTCTTTGCACTGTTAAACACCTTTCAAGTCAAACAAGAAACCTAGTGCTTTTTCAAGAAAGTGGCATAGTTCTCTGTAAAGAAAAAAACCTAGTGCTCTGATACCACCTGAACTAAAATGGGTGGATAACTTGTTATTCTTTTCAAGCACCTCCCACTCAGTTAAACCCATTAAGACCTAGCTTATACTTGATTGTGCAGAATTTTATTCTTGATTCATGTGTCTGTGTTTAAAACTGTTTTAATGCTTAAGTGTGAGGAATTAAATTTTTTTTTTTTATTGATATTAATCATTTATAGAAACCATAAAGATCATAAATAATCATCAACACATAAAAAAAATTTAATAAAGGATTTCACCCGAATATCGTGAGCTACGTCTCCTTGAGCCCTTGTCAAATTAACTTGGCTCTTTGGGATTAGAATGGAAAATTTCTTTTACAAGTTAATAAATCATCGCCAATGGCTATCTAAAATGAACCAATGGGTTTATAATACCATCATACCCTTGGAATGGCTGAAATCTCGTTGAAAATAGAACTAGGATTCCTTTGACTTGACCTCTTCTGTCGATGCCCTTAAGCTTCCCTAAGCTTCTCTTTGGCACAAAATCCCTAGAAGTAATTTTTTGTCCTTGAACCCTCACCTATTGTCTCCATAAAATATCATACATCCAAAATAGACTGTTCATTTGCTCAAAATGAGCTATGGCTTCCCAATCTAGGCCTCCATCCACTATTGGCCCTAGGCTCCCTGAAACTTCCCTATGGTTTATAGACCTTCAGAAGTATCCAAATGGCTCTAAAAATCCATTCATTGGATTCATAATGTCCAAAATAGTCAGAATATACTATTCACGTACTGAAATTGGCCTTCAGCTGCTCCGGTTACACCTCGAACACCAGATGGCACCCCTGGCTCTAGGTTCACTGAAAACTTCTCTGAAGCATATCGGCATTCAAAAGTATTCAAAAGATTCTGAAAATCCTTCCATTAGATTGATAAGGTTAAAAATAGTCATAATATACTACTGGTTTGCTGAGAATGAATACTAGCTTTTCTGGATAGGCCTCATTCTCCTGCTGGCACCTAGTGGCCCTTGGAACTTCTCTAAAACAAATCAGACTTCAAATGTCCCCTAATAGCTCTGAAAACCTCACCATTAGATCCATAATGTCTTAAACATCCAAAAATTTCCATTTGTTTCCTGAGAAAGGCCTCTAGCTGCCCTGGCTAGGCCTCATTCTGCTGGGGGCTCCTAGTGGCCCTAATGGCTCCTTGAAATTATCTGAAGCAAATTCATGCTCAAAATATATCTGATGGCTCTAAAACCCTCACTAATGAGTCTAGAATTTCCAAGAAAGTCGAAATTGACTATTCACACTCCAGGAATGGTTTAATCCTGCTCAAGATAGAGCATAAACAATTTTGTCCCGTAACCCCTAAAACAACTCCACTAAATGTGAGGAACTGCAGTTAAAAATGGAAAATTGCCCAAATTTAGGGCACGCTCCAAACTCCACCTAAGATACCACGCATTAAACTTAACCATTGGGGTGGTTAGGTACATGTCACCCCAAACCACACAGTTACAAAACCATTGGCATATCCATAGGCTTCAACCACAACTGGTTAGTTTTAAACTGGAGCTAAACTACATTGTTAGCCCCAACTACGTAGATGAACTAACCGTGGAGAAAAAAATCGCCTATGATCACATATCAAGACCGTTGGCAGGTTTGTCTTGGGCATCTGGTCCTAGACTAAGGCCCTATGGGGAGGGGGCTAGCCCCCTCAACCCCCAAATATGAAATCAAAAAAATTGAAATATTACCCGTGCCCTTAAGGGTTAAGCAATAACCTGTAGCGGAGATGGTTAAGCCTTGTGTGTGTGCACTCGGAGGTCGTGGAGTTGACTTTGGAGACCCAAACTAAAATTTTAAACGCTGGTTCAGGGGCCACGTGGCGGGCTCAGGGTTAGCCACGTGGCGCCTTTTCATTGGCCCACAAAACCCTGCAATGAATAACCATTCGACACTTTTCACACTGTGACTGGCCTGGAAGGAATATTTCAAGGAATATTCTAGGATTATTCCTTGGAATATTGTTTTTTCTGACTGTACCCTTGACCAATCAACCTTGGTCAAATGCCAAAAATTGCTGTTTACTGGACTTTTCAAATCACGATAACTTCTTCATACGGTGTTGGTTTTTCCAACCATTCATGGCGCCAGAATGAGGAAGACGAGATCTATCTAGTCACTTAGGTTTGATACACTTTAGAAAAATTTGAAACTTGAGCTATCACTTAGGTCCTTGATTTTAATATGATTACTTGGGAGGTAAAATGTTTCCATATAGGGAGAGCCAACATTTCCAAAAGAAGGAAAAGGACCAATATTTCCATTTGAAGGGATTCCTTTATTGGTAAACTAAGGAATTATTTCCATTAGTCACCACGTAAGTTATACTAACGATTTGTGCATGGGTAAGATGATAATTCATCGACAATAAATTTTAGAAATGAAAAAAGTAAGTCAAAGGAGGTAATCTAGGAAAAAGGGATTACCAAGTATCCATGAAATGCAATATACACCTTGTCAAACCAAAGATTGCACGTATGAGAACAAATCTCCCCGATTGTTGTGTTTGGTGTATCACATCTACAAGGTGGTCGACTTGGTTACCTATGGCAGGTTTGCAACCTAGTGGGGTCTCCCAAAATATATGTGATGGTACGCAGGAGCTCATACCGTAATAGTGTTTTCTAATGTATAACCATTCAATGATAGAATCTGCATATACTTGCCATACATGGAACATAGTCCTATATAATTATGTACGTGGGACGTGATATCACCCTCAGAATGAAACACATGTTGTTAGGGAAAGTTGCTATGCTTAACAATCTCAGAACACGTTTCTAGCCTAGACCTCTAGATGTTTGCGTTAATTCCAAATGCTCCTTAGGATAATTGAGGTTTATTTTAATGTTGATATGAAATTAAGTTTCAATTTTGGGCTCAAAACAATGTCACCTGAGTTCCTAGGATGCAGTTAAATGAGAAAAGGATTCATTCATTTTCATTGAAATCTAAACTAATAAGGGAAGAGATCGCAAAGAGTGATGCATCAAATAAAATGCAGCAATAAAAATCCCCGCAACTATCTTTCACCTTTCACTTTTCAAAATGCAAATTTTAAAATGTAAAACGATTTCACTTTCACTATCCCAAATGCAACTTATTCAAAAGTAAATTGGTTTCTACTTTCACTAAAATGAACTTAAATCAATTTTTTATTTTTGCTTTGAATGAAAAAATGAAACTAATGAAATTAATGCACTTAAAAATATTTCACTTATTGAAAAATTTTAATCTATTTCCAATAATAAATTTCAAAAACTAGCCTTTCAATGCAAGTGGTCTTATGCATTTAACAAAAAATGATTCTTTAAATGAAAATTAAACAATTGCAGAACCCAATTTATTTAAACAAGAACAAAGTTCACTATTGTCCTATAGCACAGAATCAATATATCTTGATTGATACAAGCAGTAAACAGATATTTTAATTGACTTGCAAGAAAAAGACTCAACCAAAAGAAAAATTTACCACTTAAATCATAAGACTAATTTGTGCTTTTCAAAGATAATTTAAACACTCAAAGCGAGAAATAATGTAATCAAAGAAAAAAATATTTCAAGGATCAAGACACACTAAGGGATTTCCAGAAAAAACCCAAAAAACTCTATTTTCTAAGAGCAATGTAGTCCACCAGTTGACAGCAGTGGTCTGCAACATGACTATTCCAGCAAAAATCCAGCGCTGGCAACAGTACTGTATCTATTAAAAATATCATTGAGCAGGGAAAAGATGGATAAAACAAGAAATATTTGAGGAAAAAATTTAGACTTGGTAATTTAAAACACTTTAAAGCCATAATAAAGACTAAAAAAAAAGTCAAACATGCAGTCGTTCAACGGTTAGCCAAACTAAGCATGAAGACATAACACAAGAAGAGGATGAAAAGGGTGTAAAATCCCCAGTGAAGTCTCCAATTTGTTATGTAGGAAAATCCCTTATTCGGAAATAAGCGATCCCTCTAGCCCAATTAGTGGGTCTAGTAACAACCGTGACATAGAATACGATCTTCCCTAGTATAATATTGAAGTACTACGAGAGAGGGACATGGCCTACCTCACTCCTTATGCAGTCATTTCCTCGATGTTGATATTGATACTTTCGATTTCAGGCTCGTTCCTCGCTATTCCTTCTATGTCCAAATACCTATAAAGAAGATCACATGACAAAATATGAAATACACTTAGCATATATATATCTCAAAGAAAAAAACATGACAAATCAAAGAGTATCATGCTAAAAAAATTAATATAAATAGACTCATGGTAAGAAAATCATACTTTGTATAATTAAATGAACAAAGGGAAGCTTATAGCTCGTGCCTTGATGTTGCAGGCCTCCTTCGGAGTTGAAATCCAAGTCCAAGACTAGCCTTTCAATCTCTTCTCCTACTTCGTCAAATCAACAACATCTAAGCGCAATCAAGCACAAGAATGGAAACTAGCAACGACCAACCAAGACTCACTAGCATGGCACTCTTTTATAGCATAGTTAGGGAGGTTATGGATCTACTAATGAGGGGGAAAGGTCTTATCTGAAATGGAGAAATATTTGTAGATAATATCAAGGGTAAAAAATGGGAGCATTCGACCATATCCTCAACCAACAAGTACTACAACATCATTATCAAGAATTGTAGAGGTCAAAGCGTCAACTCCATTTTTGGAGAACCTTCTTGAAGAGGACTAATGAAAATTTACTGTTGAATTCCCACATTGGAAGCGTTTTTCATAGGTTAGTGATAGGGTGACGAGTGCGAGGTTATCAAGGGAAGAACCACATTGGGCTTGTAAAATAAGGTTTTTTACAAACTTTTTCAGAAAAACTTCAAGGAATTTCTCTTTTAGGTCTTTTGGGATATCTGAAGCATGTTATCCAGGATGAAAAAAATTATATAAATTTTGTCGCTTTGCGAATTTTGTGACATGAGTGACACAAAAGACGAAAATTATGAGAACGACTAAGGAAGGCGACAAAATATTATGTAACACCCTTCTCTTAAATCAATTTGAATGCTACAAGTGTGAAAATTGTGGGCATAAACAAGATGAGGGTAGATATGGAAATATTAGACCTCTCTCTCAGAAATATCAGATGTTAATGGCCAAAAACTACCATTATCAACATTGGGGAGATCACTTGGTAAAGTTCCCAATGAGGTATTTTTTCATTTGCGATGGAAATTTTGACTAGTTAAATGGATCCAGTTATTTCTGATTCTCCCTGCTGATATTTAATATTTATAATTAATATCAACCAGAAGAGGCATCATACTTACCCCCTTGCATCATTATTTCAAGAAATTAGCCCTTAAGTTGGCATAAGGGCTCATCCAAGCCAACAATGAGGTTTCTTCTACGAAATTAAACTTCCACAAATGTTTATTAAATGCATATGCAGACTAATCCAAGATGCAAGTAACACAATTAAATCCTAAATCTACCTCGATTGGTAAAGATATAGATATACTCCAAATTAAGAGCAAGATAATGGAATATACACCGACTTGAACTTAGAATAAAGTGAAGTGTATAGGCCATGGAAATAGTTTTAGGACATATTGTTCAAATGAATATGCACAAACAATTATATGATAAATAATTAACAAATCCTTGTTCCTCATACATATGATTCCAAAAGAATATTTATTTCAAGCTAATAGATCTCATTAAACTACTACAATAGTCCAAATAGTAGAACAGAAATAAAACCAAACTAATCTAATATTAAGTTGGTAGTTAGCTCTAACCTTAATACATAAAATATTGAGTGATTGGAGACTTCCACAGCTATTCATATTAATGGATATTTATGGAATAGCATTGTGTAATATGTGTGATCTGCCCAACATTTCAGATAGTAACTCCATCCACCTTGAGGGACCAAAGAGAGCCTTGTGAGTAAGCGAGTGGTGGAGAGCCTATTAATAGTAGAAAATGAATTATGTATTTGTTATATTAATGGTCAAAAAATAATAAATAAATAATAAATAATATTTGACCACCTTCACTTTTGAGAATTAAAAATAATTATTAATTACCATTTATTATTTTTGAAAAATTAACAAAATTGATAGAGAAAGATTAGAAAAGAAATAATTAAAATAGGAATTAAATTTTAAAAATTAACAAAATTAATAGAGAGAGATTAGAAATGAACTAACTGAGATAGGAATTATTATTATTATTTAAGGATTAGTTGATAAATGGGGGGAATGTGAATTAATAAATTAATAAATTAATTTTTATTTTATAGTTAACAATAAAAAATGACTAGAAAAATAAAGAGAGTAAGAATTAAAGAAAGAATATTTTTTTTCGATAAAGGGTTAAAAGAAGTTAAGAATTAATTAAATTTTATTGATTTATGATATGTGTGTGTGTGTGTGTTATTATTTAGATAAAATTAAGAATAAATAGTTCTTTAAGATCACCAATTTTGTTTTATTAAGAGGCACTTGGGAGTGGGAGACGTTAATCAAAGCAAGGTCCAGAGTCAAAGGAAGAGATAGTGGATGACAGGTTTCTAGGATTGGCTAACCATGTAACCATCTGCCCTATTAAACTTATAGGGTTCTTCTTGATTTCAAGGGCTTCTCAAATAATACAAGGGTTGTAGAAAGGTGCAGAGGCTGGGATTTTTTAGTGATTGAAAAAAAATATGTGCTTGTACTTATATGAGTGTTCAGGGATGCCATCATTGAGCACTCTTGTAAATCTGAGAAATTAATTTGCTTCAACTAATAAAAAATCATAGCCTTTGTACCATTCTACAACTCTTGTATTATTCGAGAATCCCTCAAAATCAAGAAGAATACTAATAAATTTAAAAGGGAGGATTTTTAAAGGCTAATCCAATCCTAGAAACCTGTCATCAATCATCTCACCCTTTAACTCCTTGTAGAAATTATACAACATGCATGTATATCTTGTATTCACCCGATCTAAAAATGTACTAAAGTTAAATACTGAATTACTTCTACAAATATTTTATAAGTCCCTTACAACTAGAATTTATCACTTTCAGTTAACTCATTCAAGTCCACATTGAGAATATGTTACAGGCCAATGTCCATATTAATTAAGGGACAACCAAAATAGACATGCACCCAAAAATAGCATTGTGGGCCCCACCCCAATCTGGGTACTGAATGCAACCAGGTGCTTAATGCACTAGGTGTGGGTGATGAATCTTCTTTTTGAATCTCAACACTCCCTCTCAACAAGAAAGGGATTATCCTTCACCCCAATCCTATTTCTATGGTATTTGAATTTTCTCATGGTGATCACCTTCGTCAGAATATCTGCATCCTGATCTTCCGTGGGAATTTACTGAGGTAACATGATCCTTCTCTGCAAACAATCTCAGAGATGATGGTACCAAATATCTATATGCTTGGAACTATCATGAAACATATGATTAATAGAGAGTTTAATGAAACTCTAATTATCACAATGAATCATTGTCGGATCCATCTGAGAACCAAACAAACCAACCAAGATATTTCTCATCAGATATCCTCACATGCACCTTGAATTGCTGCTATGTATTATGCTTCCGCTGAACTAAGTGCCACAGATCATTATTTCCTATTGTACCAAGAAACTACTGTCGATCCAATGCTAAAGATCTCCCCTGTTGTGCTCTTTCTGTCCGATGGAATGCTAGCCCAATCTACAACCGTGAAGCCATGCAACTTCACTCCATCCTTCCGTTTGTACCATAGAACATACTCTGATGTGCCCCTCAAGTATCCCAAGACATGCTTCCCCACCTTCTAAAAGAGCTTGGTAGGCTTAACCATAAATTTACTCAGCTGGTTAACTGAGTAGAAAATGTTCGGTCTCGTGTTCACTAAATACATTACCAAACCCCCTAACTTTCGGTAGATCGTAGCATCCACTACCTCTCTAGAAGTAGCATCCTCTTTCCTCCAATTTTTTGGAAGAGGAGTATCTATGGGTTTGCAACTCTCCATGTTAAACTTACCCAATATATTTTTTGCATACTTGCCTTGAGACACAAAAATTTCACCATCCCGTTGCCATATTTCCAATCCAAGGATACAATGAGGGAGTACCATGTCCTTCATTTCAAACTCCCTTGCAAGCTCCTCCTTGCATCAGTTTATCATCTTCTCGTTACTAGTGAAAATTAGATCATCAACGGAAAGAAAGATGATCAATAGCTTAACCTCAACCACAATATGGTACAGGTTTGCATCTGCTTCACTTTTGGTGAAGCCTAGTCCAGTGAAATAGCTGTCTATCCCAGTGTAGCAAGCACGAGGCAGTTGCTTGAGCCCATACAATGCTCTTTTGATCCTGCACACATGCGACTCACTGTTGAAGATTTTTAAACCTTCAGGTTGCTCTATCTACACCTCTTCATTAATAATCTCATTGAGAAACACAATTTTCACATCCATCTAATGAATGCCCAGCCCATATGTGCTGAGAGTGCAAGGATGGATCTTACGGAAGATTAACTTAAGACAGGCGCAAAATTCTCACCATAATCTATCCCCTCGATTTGCGAGAATCCTCGGGCCACAAATCTGGCCTTTTATTTCTCCACACTCCCATCAACAGCTTGCTTTACCTTATAGATCCATCTCAATCTGACCACTTATTTGTTGACCGGCCTTGGGACTATCTCCCATGGACTGTTCTTGACAATGGAGTCATATTCCTCCACCATTGCATCAACCCAAGTAGGCTATTTCACTGCTTCCAGAAAGGAATATGGTTCAGTCACAATACATTTTCTCATAAGAGCCATGTATCCAATAAATCGGTGAGGAGACTGTTTCTTTCTGCGCTATGAAGTAGGGGCTCCTACATTGTGTGCATCCTCAAGTCTCACACTATCAGCTTCCATCATGCGCCTTCTGCCATTTATGATGGATGGCTCTGCATGAGTGATTTCCTCCACTCCATGAACCTCCTCTTGCGGCTGATGCATATCTTGAGACTCATCCTCAGGAACCAGCAGCTCCTCCTCTACATGAAATTCCAGCTCCCCCTCAAGGGACAACCACATGGATTTCTCCTATATCCTATCGCACAACAGTCATTCTGTTGTTTGGCAAATACACATGATAATTATGGGGTGTTTCAGTGTACTCCACAAAAATCCCAAGCTCAGTTTTTGGTTCTGGCTTCTTCTTGGCATCCCTGGATACATGCACATAAATAGATTAACCTAAAATATTAGTGTGTAAAACCTTAGGTTTCTTACCAATGAAATCCTCCTCAGGTGTACTCATGCCAAGTACTCTATGAGGACAACGACTTTGCACATGTACCATTGTATTGCATGCTTCTGCCCATAGATGCATAGATAGGCCTTGATCATGCAACATCACTCGTGCTGCATCCACAATAGTTATGTTATTCCTCTCCACGACCCCATTCTTCTGTGGGTTATGAGGAACTATGACTTCTCTTCAAATTCCTTCTTTAATGCATAAGTTCTTGAATTCGTTAGAGATGTATTCTCCACCATTATCGCACCTAAGAGCCTTCACTTGCTTCCCCGACTCTTTCTCCACCAGTGATTTAAACTCACATAACTTAGAAAATGTTTGATATTGCGTCTGCATGAATAAGATCCAACACTTACGATAAAATTCATCAACAAAGATTACATAGTACTTATGTTTTTCTATTGAAGCGACCGAGAAAGGACCACACACATCTGTGTGAACTCTCTCAAGGATCCCCGAAGCTCAGTTTTACTTCTCATGAAGGGCGGAATTTACATATTTTCCCATAGTACATCCCTTTCATTTGTCTAACTGCGCAAGTGTACCCATGGGAAGACTAGTAGAAATCTGTTTCATGACTTTCAAGGCTCCATGGTGAAGATGGCCCAATTTCCTGTGCCATAATTCGCCCTTATCCTGGCTCACCACTTGATCTTCCTTTCCCATCATTGTTGTGCAGTTATCTACCTCTAGCTTGTAGAGATTCTTAACTCTAATCCCTATCCTCTTGGCTTGACCCGTTGTTTTATGTCGCAGGAAATCTTTTCCATCACTAAAAACAACGTCTTAGCCTCTATCCTCCAATATTGCAAATGAGACCAAATTTTTCTTCAGACCTGATACATGCATTACATATTTTAATTGAAATGGTTTACCTGACTCCCTCTGAAAGGTAAATGTACCAATCCCAATAGCACTATACCGTCTGTAGTCACGCATTTCAATATGCATCTGGAGATCTTTCTCCTCCATGTCACTGAAATTTTCCTTATCTCCATTCATGTGAAAGGAACCACCACTATCCAAATACCACACAAATCCCAATGCATTGGACACCATGCATGTGATCAATGAGAATTCAAGCTCAAATTGTGCGGCAAGGGCCTCAACAGCTACATATCCAGTAGCCTTCTTGTTCTTCTTCTTTTGTGGACAGTTAGTATCAAAATGCCCATGCTTGTGACAGTGAAAACACTTCACCTTGGACATGTCATACTTCTTTCCATTCTTGGACTCAGATTTAGAATGGAATTTCTTCCCCTTCCCCTTCCTCGCCTTGGAAACCAAAGAAAAATCCTCTTCATCCTCATTCTTAGATGAAGAGCCATCTCTGGTGTTCTGCCTGAAATCCTCCTGCATCAAATCTGACCAATGTCGTTCCTAATCTGGAAAATTTTACCTTCCATTCACAGAGTCTTGAAAACTATGTCAACTCCTGGGAAGTCCTAGGAGAGCCAAGCTCACCAAATCATCATCAGCAACTATTATTCCAATGCTCCCCAGTTCATCCTGACATTGGACAAACTTTGTTAGATATTTTGGAATGGTGTCGCCCTTTTCCATATTGATCTTTCTGAGTTTATATTTGAGCGCCAATTTTGTATGGTTGATACTTCTTTGGAATATATCTGTCAAAGCCTTCCACATTGCATATGGTGTGGCTTTCCCATGGAGGCTCGAGACAATGTGGTCTCATACTCCCTCCAACAGGATCCTCCTCGCCTTTGCCACTTTCTTTTTCCATTCATCAATATTTGCATCATTTGCAACATCGAGTTTAGAAACATCTTTGTCAATGGATTCCTTCAACCCATTATCTTCGAGTACTGCCTCCATCCTGTCCTTCCAAGCAATGTAGTTCAAGCTTCCCTCAAGTGCATACTCTAACCTCAAGCCACTGAAAGCCAATTCGATCTTGAATCAGATGTAGCACCAAGAAAGTCTTTATGCAAATTCGAATTCTATACAGTCACAAACTCAGCTCCTGCTTCACTTTTGCAATTTCCTATACTCTGATACCATGTAGAAATGATACAAAATGCATGTATATCTTGGATTCACCCGATCTAACAATGTACTAAAGTTAAATATTGAATCTTTTCTACAAATTTTTTGCGGAATTAAAATCACAATCACTAATCACATGAACATGAAGAAAGATCAATCACACACAACACAGATAATTTCCCGGGGAAAGATTACATCTAAAAACCACATTATATTCTATTGTATATTAAGCATGTATCATGAAACAATTACATACAAAAATATTCTCACAAGAACCCTCCAGTACTCGACTAATTTTCTCAGACTGTCATATGCAAAATTTACCAACACATAGGCAATTATCAGCCTCCAGATATCCTGCCTTGCTTGCGCAACCCTTAATAGTAAATATCCCTAAAATATAGGAATCATTTCCTACCTTGACTGCGCAAGTATCATGGGAACTGTAATGGGTGTTTTTCTACATGTGTGCAAGCCAATAATCCTACAACTGATTGTCAACTTCCCTTTCACCTAGAACTCAACTGGGTCTCCACTGGATCTGACATGGATGCAACTAATAATAGTAAATCCTCAGTTGCATGTGAGATCACTGATTGTGAATTAATTAATATTTAATTCACTAGATCTCTCACTGGTGTATCTTTAGTTACAACTAGCACAACTAAGTTTAACTCACTTAACTGAGTTAAATTGATTTACAACTTGCACCAATTCATGCACCACTACACTTCGAGCTTTGTTACAACTATAATTACTCTGCACGCCTCACCAACAACCTCTAACTCGAAATCCACTAGCTAACTAGATTTATAACTTTCATTTAACTCATTCAAGTCCACATTGAGAATAGATTACAGTTTAATGTCCATCTTAATTAAGGGATAACCAAAATAGACATGCACCCAAAAATATCACTGTGGGCCCCACTCTAGTCTAGGTGCTTAATGCAATGAGGTGTTGAATGAAACCAAGTGCTTAATGCACTAGGCGTGGGTGCTGAATGTTCTTGTTGAATCTGAACAATCTTGACCCTGCCTTGATTACTGTCTCTCGCTCCTAAGTTCCTGTTATTATCCTGTGTCCCTTTTTGAATCTTTCTTCTCTTTTATCTATTAATGTTTTAACAAAAAAAAATGTCATCTTAAATAAGTCTTTATTTTTAATTTTATCTAATTGATAACAAATAAAGATACATGTATATAATATAAATAAACAAGGTTTAATTCATTCTTAAGTTATTTTAATCCTTTATCGAATTTTTTTGATTCTATCTTTAATTCTTAGTCTCTTTATTTTTATAGTTACTTTTTACTATTTTTTTTTTTGTAAGTAAGGCTAAACTATATTAAAATCATAAAAGAAACTTTACAAACGTTTTGGGTAGAGATGGAAAGCAGTGCTTATCCAATCCCTTCCTTAGTAGTTTTCAAAATAAAACATTTTTGGGGCTGCCTCCTGGAAGGAAACCAACCACTTAATAGCGTCATACAACCTTGCTTTACAAAATATTTAGTGACACATATAAAAAAAATAAAAATGAAGTATGTTCTAAGCTGAAAAAAAACATAGATGAACCTTGCTATAGAGTAGTCATGGGGTTCCTTCATCATCCTCTGTCGCGTGATCCTCCTCCTCAATTAGGCATCCATATTATCCTGCAATGTCTACCTCCCATATTGTGATCTCACGTGGAGGCTTAGGAGGGGCCACAGAGAAGATGCGAGCAACATGGTACTCTGCATCTAAAACTATGGTCTAGACACCATCTGAATCCATGATCCAGACGTCTGTCTCCTCCTCCGCAGGCTCGTGAACAGGGAGCGACTCAGTTTTCCGAGGTTTGGGTAGCTCAGAGTGTGCTATGGTAGATTTTATGGGGCCTCTTCTGCCCATAGGCTTCTCCGGAGTCAAGACATTCCCTCCCTAGGTGTTGTCAAGCGTTTGAGTAGCCTACCTTTAATGACTTCCTGATGAGGATCCTTCGATGAATTCCAGACGTTGGTCTTGGCCTCAGTGATAGTGCCTCATGAACACGCCTCTGTAGGTTCCCCTAGTGGGCTTCTCATAGTGGCGCGGGGCCATGGAGAGGTTGTCGAGCAGAGAAAGGGTGGCTGGCTATGATTCCAAGGCGAGTGCAGGGGGAACGTAGCAGCGGGGTGCGTAGCAGAGGTGCACAACAGTGGGCCGTGTAGCAGAGAGGCACACAACAAGGGGGCATGCAGTAGGGATGCTCGCCGCAGAAGGTGTGCAGTAGGGAGATGTATAGGGGGAGGGGCCTGCAGTAGGGAGGCGCACAGATGGGGTTCTTGCAGTAGGAGGCACACAACAAGATGGATCACAGGGGGAGGGACGTGCAGCAACAAGGCGCACGAGAGGGGACTCGCATCAGAGGGAGAGCGCAGCAGGGAGGGAAATGGTGGTGTGCAAGGAAAACTGAAGTAGTAGTATGAAGGCAAGGGGAATAAAAACGATGGCTCTTAGGACTGGCTGGAGCAACAATGAGATGGTTGAATGAGGAGCTTCTGTGCCTTTTGAAGGCATGTGCCATGAGCACAGAGGCGCTGAGGGATAGTCCAAGTGAGTCTGCATGTGATATAAAGTGTGCGAAGAGGCCAAGTGTGGCAGAGCGCCGATAAAAATGATTGGCGATTTGAGGTTCCACATCATGTTAGAGCTGGCGTTGCAGGGCAACGTCAACCTGAGCATGGGAGGAGTTGTCCTCACGCGATCTAGTTGTGTCACCCGCATTCAGGGTACTTTTTACTATTAAATATAAGATAAAAATAATATTTTTAATTTATTAATTCACATTACCGTTCATCTTAATAGTCCTTATTTTAACCAAAATTTGGTCAAATT
Source organism: Pinus albicaulis (assembly GCA_034641835.2). Classification (NCBI taxonomy): domain Eukaryota; kingdom Viridiplantae; phylum Streptophyta; class Pinopsida; order Pinales; family Pinaceae; genus Pinus; species Pinus albicaulis. The sequence continues at coordinate 910,399,683 of CM076575.1, forward strand.
CACCTAAATTGTTATTTAGTAAATTTAAGTGTATGCTAACCCCTTTTATCAACTAATTCCTAAGAGTAAAAAATGACTATAAAAATAAAGAGACTAAGAATTAAAGCAATAATACATTCTTTTCGATAAAGGGTTAAAATAAGTTAAGAATGAATTAAATTTTATTGATTAAATTATATATATGTATCTATATTTGTTATTAATTAGATAAATTAAGAATAAATAGTTCTTTAAGTCACCAATTTTTTTATTATTAAAAAATTAATAGATAAAAGAAAAGAAAGAATCAAAAGGGGAGAGAGGGTAATAAGAGGCAGGGGAGAGAGGGTAATAAGAGGCACTCAGGAGAGGGAGACGGTAATCAAAGCACGGTCCATAGTAAAAGAATGAGACAAGGGATGACAGGTTTCTAGGATTGGCTAATCCTATAACTATCCTCCCTATTACAGTTATTAGCGTTCTTCTTGATTTCAAGGGCTTCTTGAATAATATGATATTTCTAGAAAGGTGGAGAGGCTAGGATTTTTAATTGATTGAAAAAAAAAAGTAGATGTACTTACATGAGTGTTCATGCCATCATTGAACATTCATGTAAATCCGAGAACTTAATTTGTTTCAACTAACAAAAAATCATGGCATGTGTACCATTCTACAACTCTCGTATTATTTGAGAAACGGTCAAAATCGAGAAAAACCATAATAACTTTAAAAAAGAATATTTTTATAGGCTAAGCCAATCCTAGAAACCCGTCATCCATTGTCTAACCCTTTGACTCTTGACCCTACCTTGATTATGGTCTCCCCCTCTAGAATACCTCTTATTACCCTCCGTCCCTTTTTGAATCTTTCTTTTCTTTTATCTATTATTGTTTTAATAAAAAAAAATATCATATTAAAGAAGTCTTTGTTCTTAATTTTATCTAATTAATAACAAATATAGATACATGTATATAATCTAAATCAACAAGGTTTAATTCGTTCTTCACTTCTTTTAATCCTTTATCGATTTTTTTTAATTTTTACTTTAATTCTGAGTCTCTTTATTTTTCTAATTAATTTTTACTATTAACTGTTATATAAAAATAAATTTATAAATTTATTAATTCACATTACCATTCATCTTAATAATCCTTAATTTAATTAAAGTTTGGTCAAATTCGCCTAATTTTTTATTTAGTAAATATAATTTTATGCTCACCCATTTTATCAACTAATTCGTAAGAGTAAAAAATGAACTAAAGAAAAATAATTTGTTTTCAATAAAGAGTTAAAATATGTTATGAATTAATTAAATTTTATTGATTTAGAATATATATATATATTTTTGTTATTAATTAGATAGAATTAAGAATAACGAGTTCTTTCAGATACCTAATTTTATTTTTTTATTATTAAAACATTAATAGATAAAAAAAAAGAAAGAATAAAAAAGAGGGAGAGGGTAATAAGAAGCACTCAAGAAAGGGAGACTGTAATTAAAGCAGGGTCCAGAGTCAAAGGGTGTGAGAGGTTTCCAAGATTGGTTAATACTGTCATCATACTATAGGGCTCTTGTTGATTACGAGAGTTGTAGACAGATGGAAAGTCTCGGATTGTTTTATTCATTCAAAAAAAAATAAGTACTTGTACTTACATGAGTGTTCAGGCAAGCTATCCAATCCTAGAAATTAGTCATCCAACGTCTCACCCTTCGACTCTTGACCTTGCTTTGATTATCGTCTCCTCCTCCGAGTGCCTCTTATTACCGTGTGTCTCTTTTTGAATCTTTCTTTTCTTTTATTTATTAAAGTTTTAATAAAATAAAATAAAATAGGTCATCTTAATTAACTCTTTATTTTTAATTTGATCTAATTAATAAAAAAATATAGATATATGTATATAATTTATATTATAGAAAAAATTTATTTTGCTTTAATTCTTAGTCTCTTTATTTTTCTAGTTATTTTTTACCATAACTAAAGATAAAAATAATTTTTTATTTTATTAATTCACATTACTATTCATCTTAATAAACATTATTTTAATTAAAATTTGGTCAAATTTATCTAATTTGTTATTTAGTAAATCTAATTTTATCCTAACTGATTTTACGGACTAATTCTTTTATATATATATATATATATATATATATATATATATATATAATTCCAATTCCAATTATTTGTTTTCTAATCTTTCTCTATCAATTTTGTTAATTTTTTTATAATTAATAAATGTTAATTTTTTTGAATTTTTAAAAGTGAATGTGGTCAAACATTATTTATTTATTTATTATTAATTAAATTTTTTTACTGTAAATCAAATGAATATATAATTATTTTTTTTCCTATTTTTAAAATCTAAGCTTTTGTGAGCCATCATATAAATTATTGATTCGAAAAAGATTTTATAATTTATAATTTTTTTTCTATTAATAAACTCTCCAAGACGTAGCATAAATAAATAGATTTAGCATCTAAAACATTAACGAAACACACATATTACATAGTGCTATTCAATAAATCTCCAACAACATAAAAGCTTGCTCAAATTCAACTTTCAACTCCAAATCCATCTTTAATAAACCCTTCAAGTTAGCTTGACCATTTTTTAAGTCAGCATGAATTATTTAAATTCAAATAATACTGGTCAAACAAATGATAGCACTCATTTGAAAAAAAAAAAATTGAAACTGAATAATATCTCTTTATTAATGAAAAAAATAGAAAATAGCCATCAGCGATGAAACAAAAATAAAGAGTTCTCCATCATTCTTGTCCAACGCACGGTCATTATCCTAAAATCACAAAGTATTTGCAATAATGCAATTCTTATTCCTTTAGGATCATACTAATTCCCTCACGGTCTGCAGAACACACCTCCCTAATTACAATAGTGCAATAAGATTTATCTATTCTACGGTCCAGTAATTTTGAAACCCTTAACTCCCCTCAAATTAGGACTTTTATAATGCTTTACAGAGAATTGGAGACAGCCCTTCCTCCCCTGATCGCGTAACATAAGGCTCATTTTAGAAAAAAATCATGCCTTAAATTTGTTCGTTCCAGCTCAATGCATGCGTTATTGGTTTATCAATACCAATCCGATCTACTAGAAGTATAAATAGTTGATTTCTAAACCAATTTTGCCAATCTCTTTACGGAATTTTGTAACTAGATCAAGGTACGTGACATCCAACGAAGCATCTCATCTTGATTGAAACCTTAATTCTTAGGATTTGGTTCTCTCTTGGTGTTATTTTTAATGCGAGAAGCATATCTGCCAAAAAAGTGTTAAACAAATCATAGCAAACAAATTGATTAGAGGTAAATAAAGATTGCATTAACCCCAATTTTTCGTAATGATCGGGGGATTGAAATCTATTTCATCAACGGATTATGTTTAGCTAAGATTTTGTGATTGAATCACAAATAACCAAATTATATTGAATTGGATCTTTTGGAACGGTTGGAAACAAATCCCCTTAGTCATCCCTTTTCCCGCAAGCTTTTTTCTGATTTGATGCCATGTCGATTGGGGTTTTAGCTGGATTCCACAAATCCACTGCCTACGAAGAGAGGAAGTGACCTTTAAAATGAGCATTAAAACAATATAGTAAATACCTAAACAAATACCAACTATCGTGTTGACCCAAGGTGCAAGCCTATGTAGCAGAGCGTAAATGGCCATAGTGTCTCTTGTGGTTCTCATGTCATGTGCCAGCGTGTGAGACTGATATTCCATGTCATCCCAAAATTAGAGCTCCCCCGCGGAAACAAAAGGCACTCCTACGGAAAATATATAGGATTTATATGTAGTGAGACAGGAAGTTGTGACATGAAATTCTTCATGAGTTAACATGTATATCTCCTTCCTAGAGCAAATTTCCCAACAAAAATGAGTTATAGATCCTTAAAAACTTCTCAGTTAGATTCCTTCGAGCGTGATGTGTAAAGTGGGGACATTAGGCATATCATGGAGGAATGGGAGGAGAGCCTTATGATAAAAAAAGGTGCCACATAGGTCATTGAATCACCTTGGAATAAAATCTCCGAGAAAATCAAAGAATCACCTGCTTAATACTTCCGAGGTGAAAACCTTGGACACTAAAGGAAAAGACTTTCTACGGAGATTTTAGTAAATGCCCCTATAAAAATAGCACAAAAATTCGTTTGTAGAGGAGGTCAGTAGCGAAGGTGAACGGGCTGATGTTTTAGCGGATGTTTTTTCGACGATGCATCTAAGTTATGTAAGCGCACTAGTGATTTATTATCCCGTAGAAATTGTTTTTTTGAAAAATAGAAGAGCACAATGCGCTAAATACCCAAAATCAGTGGTGATTGAATATTCACTAGAACTACACTCATTCATATATTCAAACATATAGGTCCTATTCAACAACGACATCTTTGTGCAGTAAACATATAACAACGCCCCTTGGCATGTTATAAAGTGTAGTCATAAATGGTTTCTTAGTTCTAAAAAAAGATTGCTGCTATTGTAAAACCACACCACGAGTTTGTTACCAATAACGTAAAGCCTTGGGGTGTCTCAATAAAGCATCATGATAATTTTAAATTAAAAAAAAAAAAAAAATAGTTTTGTTTGGATATAGTCTGCCCAAGTGTTCTTCGAGAAATGCATCGGACGAGGGTTAAATGGAAAAACTCCCTGAGCCGTAATTTTCATGTTTTCCATCTCCGGTGTGGGAGACAACTCAAGCACTGGTTCCACACTTTCCATGTGAAAGTGCCCTAATTTTTGTGCTTCTCTTGCTCACCACCTTTCAGTATTGTGCTCACGGTTTGACTTTCCAATTTTTTCAAATAGTGTGATTTTTCTTCTCCATTAAGTGTCCACAATGCCTCCCCAATGACCAAATGTCTAGGTAATCTCTATGTTTCCTTTTAATTTAAATTTTTAGCAGATTATAATTGCAAATTAAATTGAATTTTTCATTGTTTTTGCAAAAAAAAAATCAACGCGCGGTGCACTCGATATGTTCAGCTCGCAAGGGGAGCGATGTGCACTGTAAATCGATAGAGTGCACCATGTTTTGATATGTGAATATAAAACCCCATTATTGTGGCAGTGCGTTTTGTAAATATAAACACACCGGGAAAGACGTGATAGATTGTGTGTCAGTGTCTCACTCCTAGCACGTCTATATTTACTAAGCGCACCACAAATAAATATTTAAAAATGTTCTGATAGCTTGTTGTGTTCGATAACCTGAATGTACCATACCAGCACCAACAGGTTATACGTGTGCACTCACGCACAAGTATGTTGAACCGCTATGAAAATTTAAATTTCTGAAACACCCGTGGTGTGTCATACTTATGTGCGCATTGTTACTGATGCAGTTATAGTTGAAAGTGAACCGGAGTTGATGCATGACTTTATTTTGAGCGCACCGGTAAATTTTTATTTCTTTTTAAATTGAAAGTTATGTTTATATAGTTATAAATGCATCTTTCATTTAATTAAAAAAATGTATTTTGTGTACGAGGGTGATGTATTTTATATGTTAATCATGTAGGAGAAATGTTAGTAGAGGGAGCCAGAGCAGCAAGTGGACCCATACAATATAGTCTAATGATGGCAAGGGAGAGATAGGGAAATGGAAATATACCCTCTCCCTCTTACTCTAGTTACCCAACCGCTCTTGAGTAATGTGGGACTCCTCAAGTACTATGAAGACTGTATATCCATGAAGGCGCACACAGTCTTATTGATGCATTTGAAACGCTGACGAAATGTCCAATAACAAGATTTTTGGGTCAGTCAGGAGTTGTGGTATAGGCTCACTAAGGAGGACATATACTTTATCACTTTCCTATAAATGAGAGGGGAGAATTTTTCTCAGTACCCTCATGTCCCCCATGGTGTTTCAATTGAGATTCATCTTACATAGACTGAGAGATATGCCAAGCCTCATGGATTGCGTCCATCATATTTTGAGGTCCATGGTGGATAACTATGGATTTCTTCTTTTACTACAAAGGAGGCTAGGTGCCTGTTATTATTAGTCAGCACCATTCAAAATTCTTGTGGTTATGGGAAACACATTAGTTTACCTCATTTGTATTATCTTGATTCTTTGATTCAGTTGCCACGTTGCATCCAATGGTTTTCCATTTTCTTGTGGCAATTTTGCATGAGTTTAGATAGATGTCATGCATTTTTGATTCAGGGGAGGGAGCCATTTTTTTTTTCTGATATTTTTTTATTTATTTTTTGATAGGATTCGCCAGATGAGTCCTACATTTGATTCTCACCCTCATAGGATGATCACTGAGGGTTGGATGCATATGTGGGGGTAGGTGATGCCCAAGAGGGGTATGCCATAGTTTCTAGCCAGGATTTTCAACAAGCCAATGGAACTACTAGCTACTATGGATTGCCATGCGTGTGTCGTGTTGTTGTATTCATGTGCAAGGATTTATTGGAGAGTGTGTCCCAATATAGTCTTCATAGTGGCCGAGTCTCCAAATGGTAGAGGTAATATTAGTGTTTTCTTTAAATTAATCTAGTTTCATTTTTTTGTTTTAATGAGTTACAATAAAATTTATTCTAGCATGTTATTTAAATTGCTTTATTAAATTTTTTATTGAAATTTTCTAATTATTTATCTATATTGTATGTTTTATATGTATCAGAACATTTTTTAGGGACATGCCTCCTCTCCCACTTGATGTCATAGGAGATGAAGGGACGAGTGAGGCCCAAGAGGGTGAGGCATATACTCATGGAGGTATGGGTGTCTTAGGGAAAAGTAATGCTATGTGATTTTGAATGGACGACTGTGATAGATTGGGTAGAGTTTTGGTTTGGCAGGGAGCTCGATCTATGCGGCCATGAGATATTAGTGTGGATCTGATGTTTGTCGATATCTACAGGGACTTTTTGCGGGACTTTATGTCTCGTATGTGACATGCCATAAGAGATAGTACTTATTTTATGTACCTATTTTCTTAGTATCTTTTATTGAAGTAGTTTTAATACAGTTACATGTTATGATAGTGCAGTGTTAGTTTGTGAAGTATATGATATATTTCTAAATGAGGAAAAGTAACTTGTGAAGTTTTCAAGTATAAAACATAAGAATACCACATCATGGAGTCCCTCAAGGTTGGAGAAACCTGGTTATGAAACCACCCATAGTCACTTCGGGTGAGACTGTAATCTGCTTTTAGTTCATTGCAAAAGGGCTAGTGATCAAGGGTTTTGTTAGTGCACAGTATAGATCGAACCTGACTCAAGCCCAAATGAACCAAGAAATGGTTATGTTATCGGGACCAGTATCTATTTGAGGGATATGTGGATGTGGCACCCATCAAAGAAGGAAATTCAAGATTGGATAGTACATAAGGAGTGAGGATTTTCAGATCAAGAGAACAGAAAGCCTCGTTTGACATCTGAGGCTTGGTTGTAGAGGTTTCATTTCACAGAGTAGTATGAAATTTTCTTCAGATCATTTCCTAGTTAATTATAGGAGTAGGTATCGAGGTTTATTTAAAGGAAGGATTTCTTTAAGAATGAAGAAACTATAGCGTGGACTCTTAAGCTAATACAACGACTTAAGAGAACTAACAACAAGATTTCAAGGGTTGTCAACTTTTGTGTTGATAACATATTGGGAGGTCTCATTACTGACTTCGCAGTAGATTCGATTTTGTCCTATAGCGAAGAGAGCCAATATTCTTCAAAGGCTCACATGGTAAGTACTTGAAATATTTGAAACTATAGATTAAGATGATCCTGAGTGAAATAGGAGTTTTATTGATGTAATTAGATTGCTAGTTTATATATGCTTGAAGGAAGAAGCCAAAATGAGCAAGAAATAGGTACAAAGCAAAGTGGAAAATGGTATAGAGTACATAACAAAAAATATATCATGAAAAAGACCCGAATACCTTCATAGAGACTCATTATAGCGCTCTTTTGAGTGAATATAAAGGTGAAAAATAAGAAAACTACCCAGAGAGCCCCTAGGTAACTCCGCAGTATAACCCCTTGGAGCCTGAAAGTTCACCAAAGTGAGAGTAAAGTAGGAGCTAGGGTATTCCTAGGATTTCCCCTCCCCCCAATCCCCCTAACCTCCCTACCTCTCCTCCCCCTCCCCCTCCCTCTACCCCTCTCTAGTCCCCCCTCCCTCTAAAAAGTCATATGGCTGATGATATTAAGACAAATGTTTTCAAAGGAACTATATCAGAGGATCCATAATAGTTTTGGTTTCTAGCTAAAGTTGTATGAACAATAATGCAAGTTGATGAGGAAGATATAAAGAAGTCACATATCATTACGACACTGCAAGACATAGAACTAACCTGGTATATGAAGTATTTCACTAATCATAATGGTACATTTGCAAATATGAAGAAAGCATTTGATTGAGGTGTTCAAGAAGTCAAAGTATAAATCACAATGCATTACTGAGTTGAAGGAGATCAAGAAGAAAACTATTTAGTCTATGTGGGAGTCTGATCAAATATTTAAGGTGTTATTGGACGAAGTAAGCTATAACATACCTCCACAACAACATAAATAATTTTTTATAGTTGTGTTGCTACCACATAACAGGTTGCCATTAACGCAACAAAATATAGAAACTTAGGATGAAGCCCTAGAAATCATGATGAAGTTGGAATTTTTGCCTATAGGAGACACTAATGTAGGTATGTAGTAGATTCAGAGTCAATAGACTAAACTAAGAAAGTTAGAAAGACTTCGGATAAAGTTCCTATTTTTTATGTTCACAAAGAAAAGAAAGTATTAATGGAAGCGAAGCGAAGTTTTACGGATGTAGGAGATTTGACTTCTACTACACATCTAGGGCCTAGTAAGTGTGACATGTCAGTAGTTCCGACACAAAACCAAGCAACGACGCATAATTGACCTCTGACATAGAATTCAACAAATCAAGCAAGTATTTTTAGATCTTTTCTGTAGACTTGTATGAAGTTTTTAAGAGATCAAAAGGCCATATAATGGATTGAAGAATTGATAGATTCCTGCGCATCAAAAGAAACACGGTAGAGTGAGATGTGTGTAGTTAATAATGTACATCGATGGAAGAGAACTTGCAAAGAAATAAGACTTAGAGCGTAGATAGGATAATATGAAATGGATAAATTTATTTTAGATTTTGGATGCGATGTTAATGTCTTCAAAAAGCAGACATGGGAATTAGTGGGTAAGCCAAAGTTTCAATGGCAATTCGTTCAATTAAGATTTGCAAATCAACAAAAGATCTTTCCTATGGGAAGACTATTGTGTGTTAAAACATATATTAATAGAGTGCACACTATCGCTGATTTTGAGGTAATAGAAATTGTTGATGATAGTAATTTGTATCCTTATTTTCATCGAATTTATTGGGCAATCGAAAATATGGCCATTATCAATCTGAAGAAGAGAAAATTTTTATTTTAAGGAAACAATATGAGGGTGATTGTTCCTTTAGATCCATAAAAAGGAGTAAGATATACAGAGGCAATCAAATAGGAATACAACACTGCTCACATAGATAACATCTATCAATTGCTAAATAACGAAGAATATTATATTAATCCTACTACAAATGGAAAGTTGAATTGGGATCACGATAACTCTTGCACATCAGATTCAGAAGAAGAATTGGAAAATTAGAAGAACTGGTTGCATGAAGTGTCTACAAAGTGTTGTGAAATAATGAAAAAATTAGTTAAGTGTATGACATCTGAGGTATGTACCCTTCCTTATTATGATGGTTTTGGAAATATAGATATTTTTTTTTAATTCTTATGAATAACGAGTGGCAGAAAATCAAAGATTGTCATCTTTGGATATAGGCACTAGCACATTTCGGCCCAATTTCCGATGGTCAATTCATCACTATTCCGATACATAGGCGTCGCAAGAGCGAAAGTTTGAGGTGAGGAAAAACGTGGTTAGCCATTACGTCGCAATTCTGACACTTCAATAAAACGTTGGAATTGCAACACTTTTTCCAATGTTTCCAGATGTCTGTCGCTCTTCCGATGTTAACCGAATTGTCGCTACTCCGATGATTTATATGCGTTGGTCTTCCGACGAACCACAACGGTCGGTCTTCCGACATTAATAAACTGTCGGTCTTCCGACGCTAATCAATTTTTCAAACCACCGTCGAAAGTGCGATGTTATGTATCTCGATGCTTTAAAGCGTCGCTCTTCCGACGGATATGGAGCGTCGCTATTCCGACGAACGATTAAAAATATTTAAAAAAATTAATCGTCATTATTTCGACGCTTATTGCTTCTGACGTTTAGAGTGTCGGTCATCCGACGTTAATCAATTTTTCAAATCACCGTCGAAAGTGCGACGTTATGTATCCTGACGCTTTAAAGCGTCGCTCTTCCGATGGCTATGGAGCGTCACTATTCCGACGAACGATTGAAAATATTTAAAAAAAATAATCGTCGCTATTCTGACGCTTTAAAGCATCGCTATTCTGACGAAATGGAAAAAATATTTAAAAAAAATAAATATTTAATAATGATTGCTTGCTACTTAATTTGCGGTAAATACTTAATTAGCAGTATTCCAGGTTCGTGGTACGATGAACCTATTTACCCTGTTGGAGATGCCTTTCGAGATATAGAGTTTGAAGCCAATATTAATATAGTACCTTGACGTTCTGAAGGATTTGGAACAAAATCTAATCAAGAATCAGTTTGTAGGCATCGTCAAATTCCTAAAACAGTGATGGCACAGATAGAAAATATCTTGTATTCATATCCAAAGGGTATCAACATTGCAGAACTGCAGTGAGAAATTGTAAGAATTGTCGTTGAAGTTGACAAAGATTTTTTTGGGTACAAAAAATTCTCACTTTTTTTGCTTGCAATGCCAAACATTTTAAAATTGGACCGGTGTATTTCAAATGATGGTAAAACTTGTATATATTATGCATATCCAAAATTTACAAAGACTTCCAAAACTAAAACAAGGTCGGTACCAATTGAGTCAGCTAATGGAATCAAAGAGAAGGATAAAAGAGATGAACAGGTGGAGGCTATAGGGAAATCCTCAAGTTCATTTCCTAAATTAAACTCAGAGGATTATGTTATTGGTGAAGAATCAACCCATTTTGCATAGGAGAAAGTGACAAATGTAGCTGCCAGGGGCGGACAGTCTGGTGACATTCAGGACCAAACATCCATATGAGAAACTAATGCACTTTATTTGGGCATTAGGAAGAAATGTAGCCTCTTTCCAACATCTAAACTATCATAGACAAATCAATCGAATTTATAGATAAATCCAAAGAAAATGTTGAGTCAACTTATATGAAGAAACCATCAAATTGGTTCTATGTTCAGAAAGCAAGCAATTGATCTAACTATGTTGTTGCATTGAAATCAAAACCTATGCAAGAAATACGTATCAGCGAAAAGGGGTAAGAATTTTATTGTATATATATTCCAAGAATTTCAATGCATCACTAAGATTCCTCTAATCCTTAAGCTCTGTTATTATGATTACAAAGAATTGAATGCTATATGATGCTATATTTATGATCTAAACTCATGTATACAAATGATGAATGTATAAATTTTTGAAGTGTATTTGTCATCAAATGAGGAAAGCCCTTGAAGCTCTTCAATAATATGGTTGGGCATAATCATATTTATCAATAATATGTTTATCAAACGAATATCCATAGTCTTATTATGATATCACTGTAGCATCAATTCATCGTGATATAATCGTGAGAAAACCCTTGATTTTATAACTTAAATGATAAACCCCTGTTTCCCAAATAGATTTATTCCCTAGAGTGACGAGTCTAGCTGACTTGGGTCCTATCACAACTAAGCCACAATGGCATCCAACCTAACAGGTGTTTTAAACCAAGCAACACCTACACTATCTATTGACACACAGGGATATGCACAGAAGACAATACACAAGAACATTTTCTTACCCTTAAACTGCCCTTCTTCTTTGCAGATCTATTGACATCAGCAAGGTGGCATTCATGCATAATCCAATTAGTCTTTTTTCCTTTAGGTGCTTTTCTGACATAGAAAACCAGAGCCTTCTTAATTCCAACACACATGTTGTTGCCCTTAACAGTGATGGGTTTATCTGCACCTGTGGCTTTCCAGTATCCTGAGCTAGCAGCCCTGTTGGGGCAAGAACCATTTGGACACTTCCTATCCCTAGGAGTGAAGAAATACCACTCCTTTTCTCCAAACAGTGCATTTTCTGCAAGAATTAGAAATGTGTATCAGACCAGAGCAAATACAATTTATAATAACTAAAAGAAAATAGGAATGAAAAACAAGCATTTCGCATTGCAGGAACATGACATGGGCATAAATATGAAAGAACACTATAAAAATATGACAGAAGAAAACCCCTGTCCATATGACAGTCCATACACACAAATAAAAATGAGATGATTCATTTTGAGATTGAAGGTTGCCATATCAAGCAAAGAGACATATCGAAGTATTAGTCCTAAGACATGGAAGGGCATTCATTTGCAGATTTGGGACATTAAAGAATTCATTTTTGAGAGGTATAGAAAACTCGCACACATTTATGTAATGCCCATATTACACTAGAAAAACCCCAAATTTAACAAATTAGCCTTTACAGGTAGTGTAATCTAAAAAAGGCATGTTCAACAAGAACCAAACTCAACCAAAGTTGTATGTTTAAAAAGGAACGTCATCAATATCATAACTCAAATAACCTCAATGAAAAACTCTAACCCCCATGGAAAGTAGTGAATTTACAATGTAAAATCCTATTTCTCTGGAATTAGTAGTGGATTGAAACAGAAGGGTCCTAGCTTGAGCTGACTAGTCACATCCAAACCTCAATGGAACAACAATCGGGCAGTTTGGCCGAAGTTTTACTTTTAAAATAGTTCGGCCGAACTATTTTCTATAAATAAATCGCCCGCGAAGGTTAGTGGTTTACCATTTTCATTGTTCGCGCGTTTTGATTGTGGTTTACCGTTTTCGCTCTGTTCGTGCTGTTGCTCCTCCCAACCGCGCTGGTGCTCCTACCATCCTCGCTCGTCGACTCCATCGGGTATGTTAGTCTCCATCCGCGCTCGAAATTTTTTTGTGCTGTGAATTAGAAAAATGTCTGTGTATTTTGGTGCTATGTATTAAAATTTTGGTGATGTGTATTAACATTTTTGTGTTGTGTATTAAAATTTTGGTGTTTGTTGGTCCGCTCATCTCGAAGATCTACCTCCCTCCCTACCTTTTTTTTTTTTTTCACAAGAGAAAAAACACTGTTTTAGATATATTATAGTGAGAAAAAATAGTCTATGAGTCAGATACATAATCTCGCCATTGATAGCACACCTAGTTTATCCATCCAGATAAATAGGTGCCCCATCCTAGACTAGAATGATGAGAAAAGCCCCATATCAACGATACAAGAAACTGTATTAATTACAATATGAACCTCATGAGTATGCATAGAGGATACCAAATATGTCAAAAAGCAAAATAGACACAGGGAGCAAATGCAAAAATAGCAGGCCCCCAAGTTTTTTCATTTGATCAAAAAAATTCTAATTAAGACCAAAGACTAGCATCATGTAGTAGAAAGCAAAGGGAAGCCCACTGGTCATGTGTGAACCAAAATGCACCAGAAGGAGCGAAGACAGGCATGCTGTGTGAACCATAGTCTAGTAATCGATCTGATGATACAACATTCTTGAGAGGAAATAGCAGTTGTACAGGCTCGCTTGAATAGTCATTCAGGCTCGTCTGCTGGCTGTAACAATCTACCACGTCCAAAAAAAATAGAGCCTTGTGGGTACCATTCATATTGAGTACTGGAGAGCATCTTTTGATCAGCAACAATGAGTAGTATGCAATTGACAAGCTTGTTGTGTGGATAATAGCCTAGTAAAAAAAACGAACCCCTATGGAACAACATACAAGTGAGAAATAAACAGAAGTACAGGCTCGCTTGAAAAGACATTAGGCTCGTTTGAAAACCATTACCAACTACCATGTCCAAAAACAGAGCATGTGGATACCATTTATATTGAGGACTGTCAAGTCCGTTGAGGAAATTGCAGCAATATTTTTAATAATCCTTGTGATTATATAAGAAACATCAGGCTCACTTGCAGGTTAATACAGGCTCGATTGAGTACTAAAGAAAACACAGACAACATCTTTTGTTGGAAATATTTGCCTCCCTTCTTGACTGGAATGTTGGAAAACTGCTCTGTCTTGAAACCCCTTCTT